>JASANG010001921.1:0-68349 GCA_030248215.1 Enoplolaimus lenunculus
TTTGGGTTAAACTTTGCCTGTCGTTGGCGACAACGCAGGTGTGAGATTTTTATACAAATTTCAAGGGGGTAAAGTTAAATCATGAATTCAGCACAGAGATGCTATTAAAAATGATTGTGCAGAAAACAAGCATGTCTAAGAATTACATGGACATTCGCAGGACTGATTGTCAACACGATAGGGAGGCCAATACAGCCTAATGCCAAGCATTAAGGATATGACAAACAAAAGAGCTAAGGCCCTATCGTTATAGAAAATTTCGGTGTACCCCGTGATTTTAGGTAATTCTAGCCAGGCCCCAATGAACTAAGTAATTATTAGGGCTCGTCCGGTTGACAATCAAACTGCTGAATGTGCAGCCTGTGAAAACCTAAGCTTACGGCTATGAGACCCGCACTACACCCGGAAACAGACACGGCTTAAATAGTTAAACTTCGGCATCAGCCCTTTTTGGGAAGCGTGACAGGTCTAGGTTTTAGTGTATAATGGGGACTCTATGATTTTCCAGTAACCCTCCTTTAACCTTTCAACTTACACGTGCAGCTCTTTAGAAGCAACCTGTTACCTCAGCGGTGAAACTGACCAACAGCAGGTATATGGGATGGAAGGCCTAAAGCTTAAGCGGGGCATGCTGACACAGCCGCCAAGGATATCTGGAGGGACGCCTACGGGATAGGTTGCTTCAATGGTTGGACTCTCCGCCCGGTGACTTAACTTGCGCTGGGAGACGTAACCTGTACTTAGGTGACCACCGGTGTATAATGATAGTAGCAACAGGGAGTCTGGATCTTGCAAATTTTTCTTGTAGCGATTACTAATAAGTTTTAACCTTAATCATTTGCAACCTACTCAACTTAGTACAAGCGACGAAATTTTATCAGTTGTGGACTCAACAGAATATGGGGAATCGAATGGCACCAAGTTTGACGTTGTTCTCCGAAAAAGTGAAATTCGCATTTTTCGGAGCCGTAACCGCAAAGCGTGTACACACAAAATTTCGAGATTTCCAATTAACCATAAATTTTTAACTATGGGTTTGCGGGCTATGTTCGGGGTGTTTTTCTTGCTCTACTCAGCCAGCCCAGTCGAATGATATCAATTTTGACCCAGTAGCTCGAAAAAGTTGAAATCGCGTTTTCAGGACCGGATCCGTAATTTGTGTGTACACGTAAATTATAAAAGATTTTCAAATGGCCGCAACTTTTTAAGTTTTGATTTGCGAGCTCTGCTTGGGGTGGTTTTCTTACTCAGCGCGATGCGCGGAATCGAACGGTACCTATTTTTATGGTGGATCGTGAAAAAGTGAAAATCGCATTTTTCAGAATCCGATCCGTAAAGCGTACACACGTAAAACCTTGAAAAACTCTGATTGACCATAACTCCTTATGCATGGATTTGCGGACAGGGTTCGGGGTGGTTTTCTTAACCGGCTCGATGAGCTGAATCGATTGATACCAATTTTAGCGCCCAACCCCGGAAAAGTGAAAATCGCGTTTTTGGACCGGGATCCGTAAAAGCGTGTACACGTTAAATCTCTAAAGCTCCACAGGTCCATAACTTTTTATCTATTGGTTTCCGGGTAAGGTTCGGGGTGGTTTTCTTGATCAGCAGACCGAGCTGAGTCGAATGGTACTAATTTTAACATCCGATTCCGGAAAAGTGAAAATTGCATTTTTCGGACCGGGCCTCCGGACGCACATACACAAAATTTCAAAATGTTCAAAAGTCTATAAATTTTTAACTGCAGCCTTCCGAGCCGTAATTAGGGTGGTTTCCTAAGTCGGTAAGATGCGGAGTATCGTCTAGTACCAGTCTCCACGCTATATCCTAGAAAACGCAACTCAAATTTTTCCTAAAAACCCAATCCGCAACCGGTATACACAACCTAAATTCGCCTTAACTTTCAGATGTCCGTAAGTAGCGCAGGTTCGGAGCGGCTTTCTCGGCTTAGACAACGGGTCCAAGATAATTGGGACCGGTTTTCAAATCCCAGGAGCCCAAAAGTTATAATAATATTTCGAAAATTAGTGTCCCGAAATTCCAAAATTTTCACAAAATCCTGATTGTTGACCTACAACGGCAGCCGGGTCGGCTAGCTCAGCCAACCCGACATGCCGAAGCCGAACACACCAACTCCGGACCTGAAATTCGTAGAAAAACATCAAGCCACTCTCCTTCATGCTCCACTGTCCTAAGTACACAAAAAACCGTTATTCCACTGAATTTCTTCCTAAAAATCCTGTCAAGCTTTCGCCAATTGCACTTCTCATATCCCCTAGCATATCGTAAACCCCAGAAACACGGCTACCCCCCAATTCCAAACCTACTATCTCCCTTGGGCTGCGGCGAGCTGCTACAGAAACAATACTCAGCAAAATTTGAAAATCTTAAAACGCTGGTATCGAGTTTCCCTCCCCCGCAGTGCATTGTATGACGGTTGTCGTTTTCAAAGAAAACCCCGCCGTTATCATCTATGTTAGCAAATAAATGCATTTCTGCTCAATGAACCGTTTTGAAACTACCGCGTATGTACACATAAGATCATTACAAAGTTTCAAGTCAAAACAGAAATTACTCGATGGACAGCGGGTAAATACAGCGACGTCGAGAAAATGAAGATACATACCCTAGGAAACTGTAATTCCGAGGCCCTTTAGACTTCTGCCCCTAACGTTAAGCTTAGCAACGCGGCCTGTAGAGCACCTCCAAATTTTGTATAACAAATCGTAAGCAAGGGAGCCTCGCATGCCTACAAACAATATTCCAGCGTCCCGAGTGTCCCAACTGAACCCTGACTCCCCTCTCTGCCAAACAAACCCCTTCTGAAAGATATTGCTTTATCCCGTCGCCCCCTTTAATTTTGCTCAGGACGCCTTTCCTTTAAGTCGTCAGCGTTAGTATGAAAATTTCCGTAAAATCTCTAATTGTAGTTTGAATCTCCATACGCCTAGTTAGAAACGGAGAAGGGAGCTGAGGGTAGAGGAGCGAAAATGGAGCAGCGCGGCAGCGAAAACACCTAAAGGGATACCTTTACCTATTACTATCGGCGGATAGCAGCCCAATTATGTACAGACAATAATTTGTTAGGCTCCCCATCCCCCGCGCAAGTCATACCGGGCCGTCAGAATCAGACGCCCCCCCTTCTATCCCATGTCCGCACACTTCTCAAATTGATTCCCTTGCAATTTACTATTGTTTGCCAATCTCACAAAACATCCACCGCCTCGAGATTGCACGAAGAGGTGAGTTGGCTCCTAATGAAAACTGCAGTTTAGAGAAAACGAGAGTGTGGAGATGGTGCAGCGAGGGGACGGCAGACGAGCCAAATCTTGAGCCGAGGGCTCCTCATTAACGCTACTAAGGGTTAACCAGGTCGATCAATACATACGGTCCTATTTGGAATTAAAATAACCCAATAAGGCAAGGTACAAAACGACAACTGTATAATAAGCATGCATAAAAATACGCAGACAGCAACCAATTTTGTCAAAACACCCGGTTGTTAGAATTTTCCATCTTATGCACCCCTTTTTCCTTTAGCCACCGCACTGAATGCTCTATAGTCTCTCCTGTGAAATGCAGCGTGCACTATCCGTGTTTGCAAAAGAGATTTCTACTAGGTTTTATGAAGGAGAAATTCTCGAGTGCAAATGGTCCCATTGTGTGATAATTAAACGGCTAGTCGACACCCGTGATTTCTTTTCTAGTCAGTATTAAGGCAGCACCTAGTCAGTTTCTAGTCAACGGCTGAAGTTCGACACAGGGGACCCACAGCAATTTTGTGGTGGGATTGCTCGGTGAAAACTTACTAGCCGGTTACAAATGTATGATATCAACAAGTCGACGCAATTGCAATGCCCAGGTTACCGAAACAGACAAGCATCATAAAAAACAATTTAACACGATAGTAGGGTACTGACAATAACAAAAACAATAATGTCATATTCGCAATAATAGAAATAACAATAATAATAAGGATAATAATAATAATAATAATAACAAGGACGTAAAACGCGTCATTCCGAAAGTAATCTACGCTAACGGATCAATTAGTATACCCGAGGAAAGTAAGCCTCTGTCCGTTAGGCACACAACCACGACTGTCTAACTAGAGGTGCAACCAGTGATTCATGTACAGAAAAGGAAACCTTGTACAAATTTCGGCCAGTAAAGGAGCTTGAAAATGGTCATAGAGCAACCTATGTATAATACGGAAACCATCCTTATGGTGACAACCAAAATGTATGCAAACAACAACAATCCATACAACAGTTAGGATGATCAAAATAATAATGAAATCATAATAATAAGGTCAATTGTAAGACCAATTACAGCCTTAAGATCCCAGAAGTCAGTTCTTGGAGACACGCAACGTTATACGCTCATATATAGTTGTTCCCTAGTGGCGACTCAACCAGATTACACAGAAGTTCGTGGAATAGCCTAGCTTCTTAATGCGCTGTCAAGGAAAATAGTGTCCCTGACAATATTGCACTGTTTGTCGTTGGCAGGAAAATGTTAGCGCAAACGAGTATAAGATTAACATTTTGCGTTAACATTGGCTTCGAAAAGTTACATAATCAGGTTGTTCTTGTGAGTCTGCCAAAAAATCAAATTTTCGGCGTGTTTTTGAAGCAGTTGCAGTCTATTAGCCAGCTCACCGTGGTAGGGGGAGCTAAAAATTTTATAGGAGGGGCATATAAGGGATTTTGTTGACTTACAAGCAATGTTGAAAATTTTGTAGGGTTCCCAAATTTTTCCAGGGAGGGGGGCTGAGCCCCCTCCCCCGGGGACCTGAGTGGAAGTTGAGTTAAAGAAGGACGAATTCGTGTCATATATTCAGGGGTTTGGAAGTTCGCTTTAGGAAAGCGTTTGACCGTCGAAATTTAAGTTTACATAAAATTTTAAATTTTGTTTTGTTATGTTAGTTTTTCAAAATATATATTAAATCAAATTAATTTAAATTTCTGAAGATGTCTTCACAAAGATACTGCCAGGACTTTTTACCAGATACCAGTTTGACGAAAAAAAACACCCTAAAGGTTCACAACCGTTTAAAGGCAAACCCTACTCCTGAAAGAATTTTTGGCCCTTTTCCAGTTCCCATACACAGTTGAAAAGTTTTGCTGATAAGCTTAGGTTTAGGCTTCGACGTAGGACTATGCTTATACTACTGCCACGACCCTCAGCTACACATGCGCCCATAGGTGATTTGTTGAGAAGGACTTGTTAACGTGGGGATCTACAAAAGTGCCAAATGTTTCGATCTGGTTGTAAAAATACGAAACTACCGTGGAATTTTGATTTTCTGGTATTTTAAGAATAGGCAATAAAAACACAACCTAAATTAGCTCAAGTTCCAGTATGATTCTGTCCATAGCCAGCCGCCCATACCATGAGTGCCAAACATCGAGGAAAGTGGGGGTACCAAATAAATCACAAATGGGGCTAACTTTTCTAAGGGGGGAGACAGACAAAATTTGTACAGGATAACCTGAGCATCCATTGTATGTTATGATTTTATTATAATTGTAAACATAATAACGCTATCTATTTTTTGTATGGCTTCCGTAGCTTAACTGACTAAAATTCAAAATTTCATAGTAGTTTTTGGGCTTGTAATAAAATACCTTAAGCTTTAAAAGGCTTTATTTTGGCTTCATATACAAAATTGGGCGTGGTTTTGGTTATTAATAACACAGCCAGAGTGATTGCAACATACAAGGGTGTGTGCAAAGTGATATATGTGGTAGGCAAATCTGCTATTTAGGCTAATTTTACTACTTGGTCTGAGCTAATGCGCTATTTTGCGCAAATAACAATTTGGTTTGCGCAAAATAGCTATTGTGAGATGTAGCAAAACAACAGTGATGTTAGACCAACGCTGATCGGCTAGCGGAATTGCGTCTGACCAACTAATCAAATCTGATTGGTCAACAAGTTTTATAGCAGTGTAGCATAGACCAAACTGTAATTGCGTAAAAAAGCAAATTGTCCTACGCCAATTGGTGATCACCCTGAATAGCATATTGACCTGCGACATATACATTGTGATATAATATCAGTCAAAATTCCTAGAAAGATGAGGGAAATATAGCATTTTTACAGGCTTTAGAATTTAACCAATTGAATTTTAGGGCGTAATTTTTTTGCTCGAAATATTTGCCTGTTGGTTATGCCATCATAAAACTAAAATTCAGTCAACGTCAGCGGTCCAGTGTTATTGAAAGGACTGTTGTTATATTTTTTATACCATCGTGTTATATTAAAGTTGGAAAAATGCCCAAATTGCTTAATATACATTTCATTCTTGTTAAAAATAGCAGAACTACAACGAATTGCAAACGTCTGAATTCTGCTAGGAAAACCATAAATGTTTAAGCGTGGCTTGATCTCTGAAACCCAACACTAAGCAACTATTTAACCATTTTGTCGTTTATAAATGCGTACTTCAGTAAATACTTAACTCTGAAACGCAACATAAGTACGACTTTAGTAATGTGCTAAGTAATTACTTAACCATTTTGTCGTATTTATATGCGTACTTAAGTAAATACTCAAGTCATTGACTAAATTTGATATATTACAAATTAACAGATCAGTCATATTAACGTTGTCCAATTAAATTTGTAGACTCATGATGCCTCGTTAATATAACGCAAAAGTAGTAACCGAAAAAACTCTGAAATGAACCACGAGAACTAACTCAATCAAAGGGCAATCCGGTTCAAATGTCCTTCCAACGCAAACCAGGTGTTTGATCGTTAAATTGCTAGATAACCGGTGCCCTGTGAAATTTGTTGAGGGGTGGTCTATTGATGTTTTAATTTTAGCGACAAATGTTTTTCGTGACATGTTTGCAAATGTTTAAAATGTTCACTATATCTTATGTTATTATTTTTAAAGTCGCAATGCATTCACGTTATATTTAAAAATAAGTTAATTTCGTTATTAAAGCAAGCATATGCTATTTTGAACCAAATGCCATACTGGGACATTGCTTTAATGTACTGTAGTGACCCGAAAAACAAAGGGGGTAATACGAAGGCGGGTGTGTACATGTACACTGAAAATTGCAATGAATTTACCAACTCAGCTAGAGAGTTAGCTATATCTGAATTAATATCAGTAAACATTATCTCACTATGAGTTTAGTTGATTCCGGGTAGCTTGATTTATTAACCAAGAATGAGTTGGATCAACTCAAAATTCTGAGCTCTGATAGTCCTAATTCAGACTCAGCGTAATCGAATAACGGGTGAGGGTCCTCAGGGGTGGGACCAAACCAACATCAGTGAGTCACTACAGTACTGCTGGTATAATGGCGAATAATGGTTAAAAGCAAAGCAACACAGGCAAATGGTCCATTGTATCTGTCCACCACTTTATGGCCATTTGACCATAAATATTCATATTTTGATTCAATTTTTATTGTATATTTCTAATCTTCTCATCACATGTTTAATGGTTCAGAACTCAAATTTCAATTTTCAAAAATTGAAAGTACTATTTACAATGCCCAGGGTCGTGACCGTAAATGTTTTGGGACAGAATTTCGTAAAATTTATACATTATTCGCCTCAGGGTACGGCGCACTGATTTCAACTTCGTTTCATTTTCTGCCCACAATCGGTTCACCACTGATCTGACGACTGATTTGACACTTCTCCGTCGATTTAAGCTGACGCTAACTTAATTATTAAACCATGAGTCCTGAACAACGCACGTCTTAGTATAGAAAATTTAACACCGTTCGACTCTCTCAGTGTCAAAAGATGCGTCTAGTAAATTGATAAATTTGAAAAAAAAATTCGAAAAAAGCTTTTCCTTACCAACGTTTAGGAGGTGAAAATTCAAATTTTTAAAATGTGACTCTACAACCATGGCACTGTTCATTTTTCAGTCTTTTAAAACACACTTTTACCGTCGCTTTTTCGCCAAGAAATCGCTTTAGCGACAATCGGTCGTATCAACAGTTTGTTGTCTTTTTAAATTGAGTTTTCTAAACGTGATTTTAGTCTGGGATACTAGTGTCTTACTGGCTGGTGTATATTTTTTTTTTTTATATATATATATATATATATATATATATATATATATATATATATATACATATATATATAGCTTTTAATGCATCAGTGTTAAATATTACATATATGTTTGCAGACGGCACGGCGGTTTTGATTTGTTGGGGCCCAGGCTTTACTGGGAACAACTGTAGTTTAAGAGTTGATTGCTTCCGAATCGGTTTGTGTGTCGGGTTTTAAAAAATTTAAAATTAAGAAAAGTTTCAAAAAAATTAATTTAATTAAAGAGAAAAGGTTAAACTTGATCCGCGAGCAGCAAAATTCTGATTTGACGGGGTGCCCAGCGGCTTATGTTATAAGCTCCATGAAAAATATGCTATATTTCACTTCTGTGCAACTTTGAACACATATATATAGTAGCTATCATTGTTTGTATGAAGACTTATTGCAAAAGCGTGTATTCTGAAATGTACCTATTATCAGTTGGTGACAGGTCTTGAAGCTTTGGAACCAATAAAGGAAGAAGATCAAAAATTCAGCATAATATTCACATATATAGTGGCAACTTTAATAGCCACAATTGCAAGAGTTCGTCAGTTTGATAACCTCTCGCTAAGTATTGTTATTGATGTTAAACCCGCCCTCCGCCGCCATTCGTTACTGATATATCCGGTATGGCAACTATCAGTTCAATTTAACGTTTATTTGCCTAGTGTCAAAAACTTGAGCGATGATGCAACGTTAAAAACAAAAGTATGCTTTAAAGTTTCGAACTCAACTTTATTTCGTCCTACAGTTGTATGCAGTAGAATTAGGGATAATTGAGATTTAATGTAAAAGTAAGTCAATTTAAGTCATTTTCGTTTTTTAGATTTTTAAACAAATATCCGGCATGAAAATACCGGAGCCGGAACCGGATGCAGATTTTTTACCGAAGCCGGAACCGGAGCGGGATATCCGGTCGGACTCTGATATATACATATATATATATATATATATATGCGTGTATCTGACAACGGTTTAGGTTCTATTGATTTTAAATAATTTAAAAATAAACAACGGCAACTTGTAAATTATATTGCATTTTTGATGTTTTGTATTCATGTTGTCTTGTTTATATTTTTGGTGTTGTATTTATGTTGTGTTGTTTATATTTTTGGTGCAAACATGATATGTTTGTTGGCTAAAATACAAGTATATTTGATCAGAATAGCGTCAGCCACAAAAGAGTTATATGAAAGCCAGCCTTCTAAACACTGAATAGACAATTGCTGCTATTATATAACCAAATGATTATTGTTTGTTTTTATATATCTTTGTTAATAGCATAAAAGTACGTATTTGTCCGATACTCAATATAATTAGGATCTGGTAAATAGTTATTGTGTATAAATAAGCTGTGTTAACACCCACTAGGTCGCTGTCTAAGTACTTTTAGTTTTGATGAAAATGTGTCTAAAAATAGGCTTATGTTTAATTAAAAAAAATTTAAATTTCTTACGAGTCAAAATTTACTGCTGTTTATTGTTAGGTAAAGTTCTAGCAAAGTCTTGCACTGCTAAAAAATGGTGTGTTATTATTATGGCGAAATCTAAATATGATTAAAAATTATAAACTGATGATGTCATAATGTTTTTAGCTCTTTCTGCGATACGCAATTACTGGTCAACTCTCGGCAAAGATGCTACTGCTAAAGTTGAAATTTACAAATTAAGCAGCCAATATTTTCAAAGTTTTAAAGCGTACGTACACTGCAAATAATGATGAGTCAAATTGAGTCGCTCCGAAATTGGTTCTACGGGACTACCCACTGAGTCATATTCGAGCGAAGTAACGCACTGTAAAAAATGGTGTGTCAAATTGACTCTCACCTATATAGACTCTACTGGACTACATAAACTGAGTCAAATTCGAATTATCCAGAGTCAAACGTGCGACGCGAGGAGTCGAAATTGACTTTGGCAGAGTCGAATTTGACTCAGTTCGTGTAGTCCCGTACAGCCTATTTTGGAGAGGGTCAATTTGACTAACCATTTTTTGGTGTGTGCGATCAAGAGCACGAGTTTGCTTTAAAATGTTTTCTTACAGCATGGGTTTTTGCACCTGGTCTTCTTCGTTAAGCGCTAAGTAAAACACTTGAGATTCTTTAATATATTCCAAATCCTGAGTTCAGGATACTGTGAGAACACAGAAAACAGAAAAATATTCGTATCGAATAATTTGTTTGTTACTTACTCAAATTTCCTAGCAAAACCCTAAACGTGAAGCTATAACTACATACTGCCACATAAAGACATTTCTGACATGTGGCAGACTGGTAAACGTTACAAAACGCAATTTTTATTGTATGCAAAATATTTGCTAATTTTTTGACAAAATTGTAAGGTAGGAACTTTACCATTTTATTACAAAAAAACTTACTGACGGAGGACGCACGATCGTCCGCGTCCGCCTTTCACCTCCTGGATCCGGTAGTACTGTATGCCATTAAAAATCCTTCAGTGTCGAATATCGTTAATGTAAGAATGTTTAGTTTCAAATGCTAAACCAGAACGAAAAATTGATATAAAATCGTTTACTTGAAAATTGTTCGCTTATCCGCTCACGGTTGGCAGAATAAAAGTTTTTAACAAAGCCATTTATTTAGCGACATGCGGAGTTAAATTTTATTTGCCAAAATCAAATGTTGTTTGTTGTTGTTATTGTTGTTTGTTGTCGTTGTTGTTGTTTTTGTTGTTGTCCGTTGTCGTTGTTGTTGTTGTTGTTAATGATGATGGTTTTTGTTGTTGTTGTTGTTGTTTGTTGTTGTTGTTGTTTTTGTTGTCTGTTGTTGTTGTTGTTGTTGTTGTTAATGATGACGGTTTTTGTTGTTGTTGTTGTTGTTGTTGTTGTTGTTTGTTGTTGTTGTTGTTTTTGTTGTCTGTTGTCGTTGTTGTTGTTGTTGTTAATGATGATGGTTTTTGTTGTTGTTGTTGTTGTTGTTGTTGTGGTTGTTGTTGTTGTTTTTGTTGTTGTGTGTTGTCGTTGTTGTTGTTGTTGTCCAATTCTGTAGAATAAACAAGCAGTTTAGGCTAGACGTGTTCGGTACCTGTTTAGCTAAAATGATAAAAACAACTACAGGGATTGAGTATTTTCGTCCGTATTCACTGAACATTTTAGAGAATATAATAGTCGACAAATTTGGTAAACATTTGGATACAAGTGTTATTTACAAGATTAGTTAATCTGCCAATGGGGACAGATTTATACAGGCGGCTACTGGAAACACAGCTTACGCGATGTTTTCGAATAGTTGGTAGAACGAAACTTGCAAATACTGCAACATTTGAGAAACAATTTCAGCAGACAGCAGTGGGAGCCGGAGGTGATGTACCCTGTTCGTTATGAATGTTTTTGTGCTAAAATGGTAAGGTCCAAGAACCTTACAATTTTCCCTCTCAGAACTATTGGCAGAAATATAGCATACAGTAAAAGTTGTGTTTCATTTTTTCTGTGCAATTTTTATTTGGGTAAGGAAACTTTGTACGGAAAAGTTATACCTAAAAGCTGTGAAAATTTAAATATGAAGTTTTTAGGCCAAAATGTAAGTGAAATATAAAATCGTCCAGGTGACATTAACCAATCAGGTTTCGATTTTAAAATTAGTCTTTTTCAAACCAGAAGATTCAGGATCCACGACTGAAAAAATTAACATTTATTTATTGAAAAACTATGGCCCGTATTCTCAAATGTGTGTAGCACCTATCATCAGTTGGTGATAAATTTTGTAACTTTAGATCTGTTGAATGCTGAGGCTCAGAATTCTGCACATTTTTTACATATTATTTGCCCTATACCTGTATCAATTTTGAGATCAACAACTGCAATATTTAGTGTGTCTGAAAACTTATTACTGAGAATAGTTGGTATACACATTTGAGAATACGGGTCTATGAGTTAATTTCAATTTGTCCCCGTGTTTAACAAATATTCCTTGGGTTTGGACCTTTTGCGTTGGTGCAGATACAATAAAATATACGTCTGGGAGTTTCACTCTAAGTGGTTGCATTGTATAAATGAATTATAAATTATTTACCGGTGGCAAATATTAATACTTAATTTCTATTAGCTATGTCATTCGTTACGTTTTATTAGCTTGGTATGTATTTTTCACAACTTTCATTATAGATTTACTATAATCGGCTTAGGTTTATATTTTTGGCTGTTATTTTGTGCGGACTTGATTTTCTGGCAAAAATACGAAGCAATGAAAAAGATTTGGTTAAACTTTATACGCATTGGCGGATCCATAATGTTATGGGTGAACAGTATACGGTCTCTGAAGGTAGAATTGATACAGGCAAGGAACATTACATTTTTAGGAATTTTTTACCGTAATTTTTAGATTTACTCCTAAGAGTTCAAAATAAGCGTTGTAAATTTTGTTTAATTGACTCGTTGAGCCAGTGTGAATGATAAACAATATAACAAGAGTGTGCAACTGAGTACGTTTTGTGTACAAACGAATGTACCCAGAGTACAATTCGTTTTTGACCGACCCCTTGTATCTAGAAGGGGGTTAAACTTTGCATAGAACTGAAATCATAATATGACATTGTCCGAAAAGTGCTGTGTTTATAATTATAAAATTTCCGGTATATTATACCATGTGACATCGACCCCCAACTAAATAATGGGTCGACCAAAAACGCAACGTTTGCCGGGTACATTTTGTAATGTGCACTCTTTGTTTTAGTGTTTACAGCGAAATTGCCATCTATTACAGCTTTAGTAATTAGGGCCAATGTAAAGAACCGGGGCGGAACAGTATTATTAGCATATTACTAAGCCTAAGCCTAAGCCTTATTTTAAACCTAAGCGTAAAAATGAGCATATTCCTAAGCCTAAACCGGGCAGAAAAATTAATCTAAACCTTAAGCTTACACTACATTCTAGTGCCAGAGAAAAACCTTCCGCCCCTGATCTTTACACGGGCCGTACTTAGAAATAATAATACGGAAAGGATTCGTGATAAACTGGTAATAATCAGCTAGTCGTTGTTGCAAGGAATATAAACCAAAATTTGGTACAATACTGCGTTTATCGACGAGGATAAAGATTGGTTATCTGCACTTTCAAGTCAGCAAATTTTTTGCGACAGCCTGTGTGTTCTTACGAATATTTTCAACGAAATCCAATAAAATTGATGCTTTGTCTGTTGTACCCTTTCATCCTCAGTTACGCTAAGGCTTAGGAAACGACTTATCGTTGCTTATAAGCATAAAATTATGCCTAAGCCTCAGCGCTAAATGTTGAGGAAAGCGTACAAGAGCTGATTTGTGCTACATATCCGGGTCCATGTAGAGATCAGGAGTGAAACGTTTTTCTGCGGGACTAGAATAGAGTAAGCTTAAGATTTAGACTAATTTTTGCCTGCCTTAGGCTTAGGCTAAGGAATATGCTAATAACACTGTTCCGTCTCTGCCCTTTACATCAACCTTAGAAAACGTCTTTGGCCACTTGCCTGAATGTATTTTTTAAACCTTCAGACAAGATTGTTTCGAATTTAAATTTCGTTAAAAAGACTTGAAAACAAAGTTTACCATAGAGTCGTACGCCAACGTACAGAGCAAAGCCGTAACAGTAGTATAAGCATATTCCTTAGCCTAAATCTAAGCATAACCAAAAAACATAGTCCACAGCTTAAGCTTACACCCCCTGATCTGTACATGGGCCGAGTTGTATCTACAATAAAAGCATGGAATTATTTATAAGTTGAATTTAATGGGGGCTAAACATGCCCACAACCTATGAGAGACAACATCTTTTAAAATAGGTCAACCAGAACTCTGCTTTTATTTCGGGTTTCACCGTTTAGCCACTTCAGTCCAATCATTGATGATTCTATCTCGACCCGAGTTATAATCGTATAGACCGGTTTAGACCCTGCTGAGGTACGTGTGTCTACAATGGGGTTCTTATACAGTGTCCCCTCACGCGCAAAATTTAGCTTCAAGTTAAGGCTTACACTTAGGAAAAGCTATACGTAAAGTTTAACGCTTCGGCATCAAGTCAGTTCGTAGCTCAAGCATAAGCCTTAGCCTAAGCGTTTACAGGAGCCCAGGTGGTAGGATATGTACCCACCCAAAATATCTAAAGGAACATTAAAAACCAGCCGTTTTTGAATCTATTAAACCGCTGTCTTTTATGGGTTCCAAAAATTTCTCGCTCGCTACACTCGCTTGCAAATTGTGTCGTCTCAGAATTTAGCCTCCCAAAATCAATTCTTCGCTACTCTGTTGTCTTTTATAAAATTCTGAAACATATATATATACATATATATACATATATACATATATATATGTATATATACATTTATATATACATATATATACATATATATATTTATATATATATTATAGCACAAAATATGTCAACTCCAGGTTGAGTTTTAATTCCACAAACAAAAACTTAAATATATATTGTTTTCAGAGTTGCCAGAAAAATAGTGAAATAAATGGGGCACTTGCCTAAAGGATACCTGACCTTATCTGGCAAGGTGGAACCAAAGTGTCCCCTAATCTGTATGCTACAATTGAACATTGCAATATGAACGGGTAAATGATGACTTTTTCTAAATCCGTTGTTTCTCGGCTACAAAATGGTGCCGGATCCCTAGACAGATTGTCATTCATAAGGCATTGCGGGTTGAAATAACAAGTATCCATTGAATACCTTTACAAATTTGTGTTTATCAACACGAGTAACTCGAGGTTTAGACAGCGATTTTGATCGATCTACCAGTATTCCAGCTCAAACTTACCCAGTGTTTCCACATGGTGTCAGAGGTGGCGTGCACGTCTCTGTGTTTCACTCATAGAACCGTTTATAGATCAATTGATCACAATTATACCATGATTAGTAAACCTATTCCGGTTTTGTCTTGAGTAAGGTTCATTCTTAAATCATGACAACTTGTTTATCGCTAGTTTCCAGCTCGACGCTTTAAGGGCAGGGGGCACAGCAGGGACGCTCAGCCTACAAAATTCCACCCTCGAAAATAAACAAGGGTGCTCTGTAAACACACTCTACTTAAAATACTATAGTTATATTTTACTAACTTTTTTAAGTATAAGTTTCACTTAATTTTAAGTACATTTTTAGTGAGTATTAATGCTCGTTTGTAGGCTATCTGAAATTTTGGTTGCGTCTTGTCGTATTTTTAGCCTCTCACAGCAAAATGGACTGGCTACATGAGTGTGGATATTTCAGTTTTAAGTGGGGGTTAATCCCATAAAATTTAAGTTAATTTCGCGGTGAGGTTACGGATATTTTTGGCATTTTTTATTATTAAAATTGAAAAAATGTCACATACTAAGTTGATAGTTAGCTTGTAAAATGAACATCTGCTTTATAGCATCAAAGAGGATGCCGTTCAAAGTTTGTACCGTTTAGTAATGTTCTCGGTAGTCAAGTTTCTATTGTTTTTTTCGTAACTTTTTTTTCGCAAAACTGCAATCATTATTGTGTGTTGCTAAGCAATATTTGCTAAAAAACGTGACAAACTATGAACGATGTATATATATATATATATATATATATATATATATATATATATATATATATATATATATATATATATATATATATATATATATTTATATATATATATTTATATATATTTATATATATATTTGGTTTTTGATGTCTCTGAGAAATATAGCATTCAGGGCAGTTTTTTTAAATGGACCACTGAAAAATGTGTATTTTCTATTTTTTTGCTATAAAAGAAAATTGCACTGACGAAGGCTCGTATTCTCAAATGTGTGCAGTAGCTAGGGCCCATATTCTTAAATGCATATAGCACCTATCACCAGTTTATCATAGATTTTCAAACGAACGATCTGGTACAATTGCAAATATCAAAATTTGCACAGAAATAGAACTCATCAAATACAAAAAATGGGCTGAATTTCAAACCTCATCATTACCTGGTTCAAAAGTTACAAGACCTATCACCAACTACTAATAGGACCTGCACCACTTTTGATTATACGGGTTTATATCTAAACCTATATTCTCAAAAGTATGCAGCACCTATCACTAGTTGGTGATAAATTTTGTAACTTTGGAACCAGCGAATGCAGGAGCTCAAAATTCAGAAAATTTTTTTGCCATGTACTGCTCCAGCACCAGTTTTGTGTTCAACAACAGCAATAGTTAGTGAGTTTGAAAACCTATTACTAACTGATGATAGTTGCATGCTGTACATATTTGAGAATATGGGCCCTAGACTTAGGTTGAGGCTTCAGGCTCACGTATGTGAGACGCCAGATTTTGTTCCAGACCAAAGGCGTAAGTATACTGGGGGGTCAGTGGGCTAAGTCCCCTTCCGAAATTTTAAAAAAAACAAGAAGCACATAAACACAATTTCAAATAACGTTCTGAATCGTAGAGATCAAGAATTTTTCCTGTGAAATTATATCCTTCAGAACCGAAATTCTGGTTCAAACCTGTTTCGTTCCTAAAAGGCTAAAAGCACGTCTAACCAGCATTTATACTGCATAATCACACATGTGCGGTTCATTCTGACCTGTTTCAGCATAAAACACCGGTCGTAGGTTGTATGATTAATGAGAATATTCAGCTGAAATTGTTTTTTTCTTAAGCTAAGAAGCTGGGGCAAATGTTCCTAAAAATGTATAAAAAGTCAACGCTATTCTTGGGTTCATATATAAAATGCTGGCCTAAAACATATTAAATCGCGTTCGCAACCAAACGGGGTGGGCCAGGGGGCTCAGCCCTGCTTGGTTAAACTTTGACCTCGCCTAGAAAATTTTTAACCTTTCTTGTAACTCAACGAAAACCCTTGTGTGCTTCTTCTGAAAATTTTTTAGCCACCACTTTACAAGGTGAGCTGGCTACGGGTCTGTATAAAGTACACAATTGCTATTGTGGTTTTTGTGTCTAACTAAAATTGGGGGTAGAGGGATGTCTTCTCTGTCAAGGTCTTCCTACCTGTAGCCACAGTCAGTGAGTTGAAATGTCGTATTGTAAATTTTGAAAATTTTGTATGTGTGTTTTTTGATATATCACAGTGAAATCACCGTTCTTATGTTTAAAGTGTTGCATATTTTCAAATGATTTTAGCATCGGTCACCAGTTAGCGATAAGGACTCGTATTCTCAAATGTGTGTAGTATCTATCACCAATTAGTAATCGGTTCTCAAACAAGTGAACACAAACAGCTACAAACGTTAAACTCAGCTCATCAGTGTTGGTACTATACGGTTTGCACGACCCATGTTTGAAGTTTTGCCAAAGTTAATGACCACGCCGGGAATCGAACGTCGGCCCTCTTGCTCTCGAGCCAAGCATGCTACCACTACACCACGCGGCCGTAGCAACAACTTTTTATACCGGTATTTGTGCGCAGGCATGGCAACATTTGCTTTACATAGAATTACGTGCACATATACCGACAATCAGTACGACCAATCAAGGGCAAAAATGCACAAAATTTTGGAGCTGTCCATTGGTTGGGTCATAAAATACAGCAACTATATTTAACTAATGATAGGTGCTACATACATATGAGAATATGGACAACGTATTCAAGTATATACGTGACTTTGTACCATGCACAACATGAGCGAATTCAATTTGGCCGAAAAAGAGGTCAGTATTGTAGGAAAGCTTATTGTAAATCTTCTGATGAATATTTTGCATGTAGCAAACTTAAGTACAGTAGTGAATGCGTTTATGTTATTTTCCCACTAGTTATGTTCTTACAAAATGAGAATGTTTGATCTTAACTTCAAATTGAGTAAAATCGTCGCAGGGTGCAACCGGAATCGTAAAACACCGGAACCGGATCCGGAACGGAATCATAAAATACCAGAACTGGAACCGGAAAGTTAAAAAATATACTGGAACCGGCAGCGGAGACGGAACTGGACAAAAATTCTTGTTACCGACAAATTCATTTGTAACGCTGTTTTATCGCTTTGAATGATGTAAACACATCATTTAGAATGGTAAAATCTTGAAACAAATGCAGTAGGCGGAAACATGTGATAAATTATGGAATATGGCACAAATTGAAAATTTTGGCAATACACGTTCAGACAATTTTAGGAAAATAAGTCAGACTAATATGCCAGTTTTTGTTAAATGTTTGAATGAGAAAAATTTTCAATACCGAAAATACAGGAAAATTCCAGTGAAAAAATGCCAGTTTTATTAAAAGAACCGGATAGTGAAAAATACCGGGTTTTCTTACCGGAACCGAATTTCCGGTTGGACCCTGCTCAGTGTTTAACAAATTTCGAGCCCGACAAAGAGCAGAAGAGTATTTTGAAATTGAAACCAAAACAACAACTACAAGACTCAGTACATCGAGCATGCCAGAACCATAATCTTTATAGACGATTCGGCCAATGTAAAGAACAGGGGCGGAACAGTATTATAAGCATTTTCGTAAGCCTCTAAACCTAAGCGTAAGAATGAGCATATTTCTAAGCCTAAGCCTAAGCCTAAACCTAAGCGTTAGAATGAGCATATTTCTAAGCCTAAGCCTAAGCCTGAACCTAAACGTAAGAATGAGCATATTTCTAAGCCTAAGTCTAAACCTAAGTCTAAGCCAAGCAAATGATAGTCTAAAGCTTAAGCTTACTCTGTTGTAGTCCCACAGAAAAACTTGCCGCCCCTTATTTTACATGGGCCGTCGATGCTACTTTATTGCGGGAACGTCTAACTTCAGCAATTTTTCGGCTAAATTTTCTGTCCCATTCAGCAGTGATAAAAAAAGTTTTTGTTTCATACGATATTGAAAGATACTTGCCTAAGTGTCTAATAATATGTTTCATTGATTTACGAGTGAAATTTCAGCAATTTCAGTAGTTAAATTTTTCATAGATTAAATGAAAAAATTGTATTGTTATGTCTGTTTATATTTTAATTATTGGTACAATTTTAACAAATATATTGTTGAGATTAAAGATATTTCAAACAATTACAATATTAAACGTTAGCTACGTAATTTCGCTTCACCACCGACTCCGGTAAATATTGCTAAATCTCTGGTTCCGGCTGTGGTATTTTTTATCTCCGGTTGCACCCTGTTGTACGCGCTTCAAGTGTAAGGAAACTGGTATTGCGTACCTTATTGGGTTTGTTATAAAGTTAACAAGGGTTATTATTTATTGTATTACCATTTCCTTTGAACTTTTCTGATAGTCAGAGTCATTGGAGATTTTTAATTGTTGAACACACCTCACAGTGTCAGTGTTGCTCGTGTATAATTTGTATTTTAGTTGCTCATGGTATACTCTATGAGTGAAAGGTTTAAAATGAAACAAAATGTAAGCTTCAAAATTTAGAGTAATTCTCAATTTCAAGTATTTATTTATTACATTCATATTTTGAAGTTTAAATAAAAAATTCATCTTTGGATATTAAGTGAAAAATTTGAAATTTAAAAGTAAAACTAGCTTATTATGACTGACAGTACTGATAGTCAGATCCGTTACCACATATTCTTACTGGAGGGGCGAAAAAGATATTTATAGACGGCGGCAAAAAAGATTATTAATAAAGATTTCTTTTATATACGCTATCCAAAAACTGTTCAGCCCTGGGGGGTGCAAAGATTTAAATGTTCATATTGAATACGTTTTCTCACGCCAGTCCCCATAGTTGCTGCCCTGAGACTACAAATAGCCTTTGAATGATATTAATGATAGCAATTTAACACATTAACAATAAAAAAGATAAAATTGTCTCATTTTACAAAGTAAACAGTATAAAATAGGGAAAAAGCTAAAAAATCTATTTTTTTGGATTGCGTAGCGTCTAAATATTTAGAATTTATAATACTCATTGCTCTTAAACAGCGGACAGCTCTTGGACCCAATGTAACCAATGGCGGAAGCCCCTGGAAAATTTTGCCCAATCCAGAAAATTTTCTATCTTCCTTGTAAGTCTACCAAAAACCGCTGTATGCTCCACCTGAAAAATTTTTAGCCCCCCCTGTAGCAATGTGAGCAGACGACGGGTCGGTGAAAGTTCAGCCAGGCCAGAAATATTAATCTGTTCCCAAAATTTTGTGAAATTTACAGTTAAAATTAAAAAATAATTTTTAAATAATGTATGATATATTTTAGCAAACTTTTATCTCTACGCCAATTGGCAACCCACAAGCGGTTCATATTGTTTATATGAAACATTTTAAGCGTTGATAATCCATGTAGCAAATTACGGTTGTTTTGAAGCTTTTTTTATTTATTTGTAAAATATTTTATGTAATTTAAGTGTTTATTTTCATTGAAAAATTAAGTATTTTTATTTTGGGAAAGTTTTTTACGGTTTTTTTGTGAGAAAATGTAAAATTGTCAATAATAAATATGTAATATTTTACTAGGTACGGAGGTAGAAGCGCCGTGTTAGAAGATGCAAGGGCACCGTTTTGGCTCAACAAATGTTAATATTTCACGTTTGTGCCGTTGAAAGGCTCAGGTTCAAGCATCAGCTTGATACAGTTTTGGGCCAATGATACCTTTAGGGGCGTAACAATAGATTAAGCGTACTCTTAAGCCTAAGCCTAAGTCTAAGCGTAAGCAAAAAATGTAGTCTAGAATCTAAACCTACACTTTTTATGGACCCACCAGAAACCTGGACGCCCCTTAATTGTAACATGGGCCCAGTTTTGAATCGAAAAATTTCTGACGTTACACCCACAGCCGGTAGTTCCTGTGAGGCACACGGCTGAAATATTAACAGGTTTATAAGCTTGGCTAAAACTCACAATTTATAATAATGAATAAACTACGCGCGGAAAGCGAACGAGAAGCCAAACGCAATTTTACTACTAAAATCAATATATATAAAATTTTGGAATTTACGTCAGTTCAGTGACGTATCTGAACCCAGCTCATCAGACCGTAGACGTGACATTTTTTAAGTATAAACCCCACCAGACGCTATAAATAAACCAATTTTTTGGAACTCTCCCTGGCTCAAAATGCTAAGCTCAGTGTACCCGACAACGAATTGGTTTGTGGCTTGATGTTGCCAAAATTGGGCTCATTAGCAAGCATAAAGCATAAGCTGTTCCCCCCGGCGTTTTTTCGTTCATGTCTAATTTTAAACAACAGTGGGTATGTCGCACAACAGTTTGGTATCAGGTGCAGCTGCCAAATAAAAATTTAGTATGCAAGTGTGGTTGTACCGAAATCATTTCAGAACATTTTGTGTAGGGAAATTGATCTTTGACGTAGTTCGTGTAGGGTGACCGTAGCCAAGGGGGGGGGAGGCAGGGGGGCTCAGTTCCCCCCAGAAAAATTTTGGCTCCTCTAGAAAATTTTCAACCTTCCTTGTAAGTCATTGAAAACCCTTGTATGCCCCTTTATCAAAAAAGAATTTGCCACCCCCAAGCATGATGAGCTGGCTACGGGCCTGTCATGTAGGCGTCTAAACAGGGCGTGGGGGGGCATTCTTTGAAGAAGACACGTAAAAAATTTGAATTGTCGAAGGCTTTAAGGCGTGAGCGCTGCCTTTGCGTTCAGTGGCGGCTTCAGAAACTTCTGACCGTGAGCTGAGGGCTGGAAAAAGTTATGAAACGCAATTTTTACTGTATGCTATATTTGTGCTAGATTTTTGAGGCGGAAAATTGTAAGGCAACAGGGACCTTACCATTGTATTACAAAACGTTTCTGACGGGAGGTATATGTTTGCGCCCTCCGTGTCTGGATCCGCTGTGGTTGAGCGTTCACAATCGGGTTTAGGCGGCTAGAGCTGTAGGTGGCCTATCGGCTCTTAAGCAAAGGTTACGTTTAAACTTTTATGCGTAGGTTTACGTTAACAAGCTATTTCTGTTACGTAGCGATGAGCTGTTATCAAAACCATGGGATGTTCCGAGATTAATGGGATGCTACTGGATCATTCCTTCTCCATACGCTTTGTCCTTGAAAACTTGCTATTTCAACATGAATGTTATTGTATTTGTTAATAAACTATTTCGGATGTGTTTTGGCAAACTTTGCTGATGAAATAGCCTGCGAATTCATTATTAGCAATTTTTGACAAGTTTTCTAAAAGGTCAAACAGTAATTCGGTGATGGAAATTATTTCAAATTCCCGGTTTGCACATTAAAATGTGTACATTCAATGATTTTAATAGCTAAAAATATCTGGTTTCTGTTTAGGACGCCGATCTGAATATTTCTGGTTAATTTACTATTTAATATTTGGTTTTTTGTGTGGTTTTTTTATTCTAAAAACTTGTTTATGTTGTTTTTTTAATTTAATACTATTAATACTTGTGAATTTCAATATTAACCAGAGCTTACATGTACAATTTTTCGGATCAGAAACGCAAGTTTCGGCTTGAAATTAGGCCGCATATACAAATTGATTACGACAAGGCTTTCAGCGTAGCTTACGCAGGATAGCAATATCAGGTTGATAAAGTTCAAATGTTTATAATTAATAATATATCAGCATAACCTATTTTACAACTGCTTACCTAATATAATGATGGCCAATGTATAGAACAGGACCGTAACAGTAGTAGAAGCATATTCGTAAACCTAAGTCTGAGCAAAAAAAATAGTCTAACGTTTAAGCTTATTCTATTGCAGTAGGATAAAAAACGTTCTTCCCTTGATCTGTACATGGGTCATAATGATAAATGAACAACTTTTAGGGTTAACGCAAGCCCACACACATACCAATTATGTGTGTTGTAAATAGAAGTATATATATGTAAAACTTAGCGTTGACCCTACCTCAAACACACGTTCAGGTTGGGTCAACAGAAATTGCGTTGAGGTAACGCGAACGCGTGGCAGGGGTTGTAAAACAGTGTTGACCCTACCTCAACGAGCGGCACAGACCACTAGTTGAGGTAGGGTCAACGGAAAATTTTCGTTGACGTAGGGTCAACGACCACTCGTTAACCCTGCGCTAGGACACATTTTGTGACCAGGCCGAATTTTATAATGTGAACGCCGCATTAATTTCTCGAAAACTTATGATATATATAATATATAAAAAATATATATATATATATATATATATATATATATATATATATATATATATATTTATATGTATATGGTTTCTAATCTTCTAGATTTAAAATTCAAAATAATACCAAAAACATTATATCACAAATATATAACGCTCTACCTCAGTTTAAAAATATTTTTCTTACTTTGGACTACTACAAAAGCGCTTTCACATCATGATCTCATCGCAGTATAATTGTGCAATTTTTTGCAATTCCTTATCTTCACTAAAAGCAGTAACTGCATACTGGATTGCATTAATTGCTTTTATGTTACAAATTGCAACTGCAGTCAAGTTCGACACGTATCGAAAACCGTCAACGCAAGCATTAATGTGTAATCCATTGATTGCTCCGAAAGCAACGCTTAGATGTGATCCTGGTAAGAAAAGTAAACAAACAAAGTTCAAAATATTTAAAGTTTTGAATTTATATAAACTTTTTAAATTTGATAACCAGTATTGGGAGTTTCAAAATTTGACATACACGGATCCGTAACCTAGGGGGAGCCAGAGGGGATCAGCCCCCCTGGAAAACTTTTGACCCCCTTCTAGAATATTTTAACCTTGCTTGTAAGTCATTGAAAACCTTTAAATGCCCCTCCTGAAAAAATTTTTAGCCCCCGCCCTAGCAAGATGAGCTGGCTACGGGCGCGGACGTACACAATATGTTTGCTAGCGGAATCCCGTTCCAAATGAATTACGGAAAATAAACTAATTTTTCCTGCTTTAAAGTTGCTAATCTACTTTGTCCCATGGAGTTAAACCTCGATTATGCGCCGTTCCTGGACAGAATGTCGCCGGACATGTGGCCACTGGACAGGCGGACGGCCGCACAAGCCACCGTCCAGACAAAAGACCGTCTGGACCCAATGCCGCCTATACTGAAAGCAGCCAATTTTTTTCTGACAACTTTACCCTGCGAATCAGCAAACTCTCAGCCTGCAACAGGTTTAATTCATCACATTTACTCGTTCTGTTCGTTGTTTCTGGGACATTTTTCAGCGTACCATGGGCCATATGAACGCGACCAAGTCATGATTCGTAACAGGGAATTCTTAGTAGGGGGCACAAGGGAAATCTTGCGAACGTATAACTCTTTTAACACCTGACGTTCATTTATTTTCAATTCAATTAGTATTGAATCAGTCTGAACCGATTGGCTCTTCAGTGTAATACTAGTCTGCCAGCTTTGCGCAACGCAAAAAAGTTCGCGAAAGCACAAAAATTTCCATGCAAATTTTATTTTCAAAAAAACAATCGAGTGTTCTATATTTGTTAAGAAATTGTTGTAAACAAAATAATGCTGGAAATTTGCCCAAAATTCGTATGTGGTGCCTTCCAGCTTTAATAAATAGATTGAGAAGAAAAAGTTTAATGAAAACTCAGGGTCTTTTTATTTCCGGCGAGGCAAAACAGCTGCAATTCTTGGTCCGGTTCTTGTTCCTGTGTCGGCGACTGTTTGTAAATTCCGTAAAATGCAATTCTTGTTTGACCCTGCCGGACGGCCTTTTGTCCAGGCAAAGTTTTTCCAGACGGCTGTTTTTGTCCAGGCGGCCTTTCGTACGAAGGACCACGAAGGACCTTTTGTCCGGCGGCCATCTGTCCGGCGGTCAACTGTCCAGAGGCCAACGGCCATTGGTCCGATGCACAGCCGCGAACGAGTGACAGTTTAACTTAAGTCGACGTGGTCGGTCCATGTATAGAACACAACCCGAACGTACTCTATTACAGTCCTGACGGAAAACGTTCGGGTTGTGTTCTATACATGGGCCGACCACGTCGACTTAAGTTAAACTGTCACTCGTTCGCGGCTGTGCATCGGCCATCTGTCCGGCGGTCAACTGTTCAGAGGCCAACGGTCATTGGTCCGATGCACAGCCGCGAACGAGTGACAGTTTAACTTAAGTCGACGTGGTCGGCCGATGTATAGAACACAACCCGAACGTTTTCCGTCAGGACTGTAATCGAGTACGTTTAAGTTTTACATCTCTCCGCAACCAAGCCAGTATGGTTCAAAATTAAATTTGCCAACTTTGAGAAATGTCTTCTTGTGATCACTTAAGCCGAGACCTGGTTATTATATTTTAGGTTCGTATTTACCGTCATGTCACGATTACTACTATAACGGGTACAACGCATCCGCAGTATACTGGATTAAGCCGGGCCGGTCAATTTTTCCTGTCAAATGTAACATGACATCTGAGCCGACAACATTTGTATATACCCAAGATATGCGGTTACGTACCGGAATGATACTCAAAGGGCACGAAAAGCATGCTGAATCTTTGGCCAATGAGATTGCATTCACAATACCTTATAGGTACGTTTAATGCGATATATTGTATTTGCAATACGGACCCGTAGCCAAAGGGGGGGGGCAGGAGCACCACCCCTTGAAAAATTTTGGCCCCAGGAGAAAATTGGCAAACGAGTTTGTAAGTCAACGAAAAACCCTTGTGTATGCCCCTGCTGACAAAATTTTTAGCCCCAGCACTTAGCAAGGTGAGCTGGCTACGGATGTGTTGCAATACTGCGGTTTGCCTAACGATGTTGGATGAATACCTTTGGTGCGACCGGCATATACTGGACACTGCATGCGATTTCTTAAAATATTTGCGTCTTTGATGCAATTCAGGTTAAGTATCGCGTTAGGTACGCTTTCAGTACCGGATCATGCTTGAAAGTGGTCCCGTCTGCCAAGTTAGGGGCGCTCGGAACCTTTTTCCGGTTCAGTATCGATAAAACGTTTGTTTTCAGGCATGGAAATAGTACCGTTGACATTCTTGCGCTAATTGCAAACTCAAAGTCGTGTTATCAACAAATTTGGCTAGAGTGTCGCGGAACGTATCCACCACCTTTAAAGTATGTGGACCCGTAGCCAATGGGAGGGCCAGGGTTGCTCGAACGTATCCACCACTTTTAAAGTATGTGGACCCGTAGCCAATGGGAGGGCCAGGGTTGCTCGAACGTATCCACCACCTTTAAAGTATGTGGACCCGTAGCCAATGGGAGGGCCAGGGTTGCTCGAACGTATCCACCACCTTTAAAGTATGTGGACCCGTAGCCAATGGGAGGGCCAGGGTTGCTCGAACGTATCCACCACCTTTAGAGTATGTGGACCCGCAGCCAATGGGAGGGCCAGGGATGCTCAACCCTGCCTGGAAAAATATTGGCCCCCTAGCGAATTTTTAAACTTGTTTGTAACTCATTGAAAACCCTTAAAGGCCCCTCCTCTTGGAAAATTTTCAACCACCTCATAGCAGGGTGAGCTGGCTACGGGCCTGAAAGTTATGACAAGAAACGTAACATATCGCGAAATGTTCAACTAGTAAAAACTATTCCTTAATTTTACAGTTATGTTAAAATGCTATTTTACTTGCTATCTGTATTGTATTGGCTAACGTATAGAACAGAGTCGTAACAGTAGTATAATAATATTTCTAAGCCCAAGCCTAATCCCAAGCCTAAGCTTAATCCTCAGCCTAATCCTTAGCCTAATCCTAAACCTAATCCAAAGCCCAAGCCCCTAAGCGCAAGAATGAGCTCAAACCTATGCGTCTAAGCCGAAAAATTAATCAAATGCTTAATGCTTACTCTATTGCAGTGTCACAGAATACCGTTCCGCCCCTGATCTTTACAGTGGTCATTTTATTTTTAAACTCTGTGGATAGTTTTCCCTTGTTTGTCAAGTTGGTCGAATAACAGTAGAAAGGAAAGCAAAATTCGTTTCCCTTTCAAAATGCTGCTTGCGGAAATTTTGCGTTCTCTGATGACAGAACAGGTTCTGTGCCCTTAAGATCCTTAAAAGGGTCCGTTTATCCGGATGTTCGCTTGTGATCAAAGTCCATCACAAAAATCTTCACAGCGGCTACTTTATTGAAACAGCTTTTGGCGAACAATGTCCTGCAGTTGATTGCAGATAGTGGAATGCGATATTTCTCGACCTGAAAAATCAAAGTTTACAAATTCATTCGTAAACTCACTTGGGTAGTATCAAACAACAAGAACATTCCGTCTTTGTCTAAAAATTCATGTTTACCTCTTAATAGTTACTAGTCTGACAGCTTTGCGCAAGGCGCAAAAGTAGCGAAAACACAAAGATTTCCTTGCATTTTTTTTCATAGAACAATCACATTTATTTATTAAGAAATTATTGTAAACAAAGTGATGCTGAAAAGTTGCCCAAAATACGTATGTTTGGCGTTCCAGCTTTAATATATAGGTAGAACAAATAGACTGTATTTTGATGCAACATTACTTCAAAATAAAACTAAATCAATTGCAATAATATACATAACATGAGTTATCGTAAAGGTCTTCCGAAGCCATTTTTTTCAATTTAGTGAGCGTACAAGCCTTAGCGAAGCTAAGGCAAACCCAGAAAAAAATTTGAAAACATTTCAAGCGTGCAAGGCAAACTCAAAGAATTTTAAAAATATTTCAAGTTATATTAGCTATGTAATATTTCAGCTTTGGAACTACTGATCACTTGCAAACACTTGGTGGACTTGAATTATCTAAAGGTTAGTTTCACTAGTGGATCCAGAGGGGGGGCTGGGGGAGTACGCCCCCTGTCAGAAATTTTGTTGTGTTAAAATGGTTAGGATCTTACCTTACAATTTTTCCCTCAAAACATTTTTTTTTGTAAAAAAACACATTTTCCCGCAGAATTTTTTCGTGATGAGGTCTTTTCACTGTTATATATTGCTTGATTGACCGTCAAAAATTTCTAGATCCACAAATGTTCACACTAATACTTGTACACCATATAATTGTTTAAATCACGGGGATGACGGACACTGAAGCTTTTCCACGGCATAATGAAGCATCTTTGGCATTGGGGTATGGATTGACTTTGGACTCGCTCTTGTACATCACCCCATATGTTTACGCTTAAGCCAAAGGCTTAGGTTTAGGTCAATGCATTCCGATGTCAACGCATAAGCCCAAGCCTAAGCTTAAGTGTGAGCTCAACTCTAAGCCTGCCTTGACCTTAAATATGGGAGCAAAATGCACTGAAACCAATGATCTTTCATGGACTGCCCTACCTGTACTGTTTTAGGACATGGGCGTAGCCAGGATTTCGGACAAATGGTGGTAATATTTTATAAAAATTTCGGCCCATGTTACTTTAACGGGTGTCCAGGTTTCTGGTGGGCATATAAAAGAGTAGGTTTAGATTCTAGATTACATTTTTTGCTTCGGCTAGGCTTAGGCTTAGGAACACATTTTTGCAGCACTTAGGCTTAGATTTAGGCTTAGGGATACGCTTAATCTACTGTTACGCCCCTAAAAGTAACATTGGCCAAAATTTCGAAGGGGGAATCTTTGTGTTGCAAACGCAGTACAAAAATCGCAAGGGGGGATTACACATGACCCCTCCCCCTCGGACGCGTTGTGATTTAGAAAAATTGTCAACCCTTTATTGAAAATTTTAGATTTAAAATTTAAATTTCAGTTCAACTCGCGAAACTTAATTCCGTTTGCACCCGAGCGTCAATCACTGATTCGTACCGAGTCAGTTTAAATTTAACTGGACGCCCGTTGGAGCTGGTTGCAGTCAATTCGTCAGGAAGCGAGTACCGTTGGGCACCGTTGTGTGGGGTCAAAATTGGCGTGGGACCGTTGGTTTGTCAGGGGTCTAGAAAAAATGAAGGTAACATAGACAATGTATTGTAAATATATAATACCCTTTATTCTCAAATGTATATACACTGCAAAAAATGGTGTGTCAAATTGACTCTCTCTCCGAAATAGATACTTACTACGGGACTACACAAACTGAGCCAAATTCGACTCCGCCAGAGTCAAACATGCGTCTTATTGAGTGGAACTTTACCTCTGTCGGAGTCAAACATGCGTCTTAGTGAGTCGAACTTTAGCTCTGTCGGAGTCAAACATGCCACTTAGTGAGTCGAGTTTGACTCTGGCGAAGTCAAAATTGGCTGTTTGTGTGTAGTCCCGTAGAGCCTATTTCGGAGAGAGTCAATTTGTCTCACCATTTTTTGCAGTGTAGAATCTATCATCATTTAGCGGCAATACGCTATTCAAACTTCTCAAAACACCACTGTTGCAGAAATTTTAAATCACATTGCGATTGGTTCAACGTTAAGGACGTTTAGTTTACTTACAAAAGATGGAAGTGGGTCTCGAGGCCCCATACGGTCAGGCGGTGCGCATTCGGAATTGGTCGCTCCAGCAAGCTGCCAGGCGAAAATGTGTCAAAAGTCGAAAGATAAGTTTCTGCGAGTTGCGAAAATTTTGCGTCAAAAGTAAACTTGAAATTTTTCAGTAATCTAAATATTTACACTTGCTAAATTGAGCTTAGAACTGAACTGAATAAGTAAATGTTTCGAAAAACATAGATTTCTCGTATTAAATTATACAAATCAGCATAAAAAAATTCGCTAATATGTTGCTATTTTTTTGTTATAAAAGTTGCTATTTTCACGGAGCAAATTTCAGAAATGTAAATATATACTTATTTTTCGTTGACTCGGTAAAAACTAAAAACAGTTTTCTACATAATCTGGTTTCAAGTTTGTTATGAAAATTTTAGTTGGGTAAAGAATCACAATTGTTCTTCCGCAATTTGAAATTTTTTTACCCGCATGTATACCCGCGCCAAAATTTTATACCCGTACCCGCGCTTCCCGCGGATAACGTGCAGCTCTAGTCGCCAGATGCCCCACTCTGGTAATATCCCAATTCATGATACATGCTATACATATTTGACAAAACAAACTCATCTTCCAGGACATATTTGGAAACTGTTTCATTTAACCGAATCAAATAATGGTCGAGGTGTTGTCGCCGATATTAATAACACAACGGCAACTTCAACGTCACCTCAAATGCAAGTTGAAAAGTTGAATTTAAAATTTAAATTTCGAACTTTCACCAAAAATGCATCGTTGGTCCGAGTCGATGCATCTACTGCCGATCGGCATTACATTTCGTTGAGTTTAGTCGACGGTAAGTTATTATATACATTTCGGCGAAGCAGACACCCCCATACACCACATTTGGGGTACACCACCCCAACGAGGCGCAGCCACCGTAACAAGATTTTCAACAAAAAATCCGGCGGTAATAATCATCGGAATTTGAAAAATATTTTGATCATCGCAAGAGACCCATACCATATTCTGCTACGGTACTGGTTATATAGTTGGTTATTTAACTTGGGCAAGCTAATTTAAATAAAAATTCTGTTTATTACAAGAAAAATCTCGTGATTTTAATAATGAACAGGGCCAATGTTACTTTTAGGGCCGTAACAGTAGATTAAGCGTAAGCCTAAGCCTAAGCCTAAGCGTTGCAAAAGCGTATTCCTAAGCGTAAGCCTAAGCCTAAGTCTAAGCAAAAAAATGTGGTCTAGAATGTAAGTCTACTCTTTTACATACTTACCAGAAACCGGAACGGCCACAAACATAACATGGGATAGGAACAGGATTACTTGCTAAATTTTAACGAATTTATAAGCTTATATGGTTCATATAACGTGAAATACGGGCTTCAATTTGCATTAGTACAAACTTTGTTGCTTGTTCTGTTGATGGTGCGAAAAATACAAAACATTTTTCGGTTTTTATGAAACGTGTTTTTAATGCTATAATAGCGTTTTAACAAATGCTGAAAACTGTTCAATAGCATTTTGACGCGATTCACATACTTATAAATGTTTTTGTTTTAAAAATAGCATTTTATTTGGGACGCGACTCGTTTACCTAAATTTTGGTTGCAAACCATTTTTACTACAAATAAATTGGGAAATTTTGTAATTTACTAATTTGTTGAATTTATTTTTTAAAATTGTAAAAAAAACTTTTTGCAGGCCGTTTTGTTGACATTCGCTACGAAACGACAGGACGGCTTCGGTTTTTGTTCATCGCTGATCATTATTTATCTGACGGAACTTGGCAGTCAGTTTGGCTGAGAACGCTTAGCGGCGCTGGAAATTATATTTTGTTGCGGTTACGGAGTCAAGAAGCTGAGTATCAAGTCGCCGCTGACCATTGGGTACGTCATCGTGTCACAAGGATCCGGTATGGACTCAATCCTGATGGAAGGTAAAGCAAATGTTGCAAATTTTGAAACTTTTAATTTTTTTGCAGAGATAAGCGGAAAAAAGATGTTTTTTTTATTTCTGGATCACATGGATCGGATATCGATTATATTCCAATAGAAAATAAGCTAATTTTGTGGATTTTAAGAATTTTTTAGGGTTTTTTTATGTTGAAAGAAAATATTTTTGGACGATAAATTATTAAATTATTTGAAACAGTTTTTATTGGGACGCGTTCGTCATCGTCTCGCAGAAATTCAGTATGGACTCAGTTCTGATGGAAAGTAAACAAATGTTTGGATTTTGAGAATGTTTTTTGTTTTTCTAAACTCAGAGAAATAAATTTTTTTGAAATAAATTAAAATTATTAAACTATTTGAGAAATTTTCTTTTGATGCTGGTTCGTTACCGTATTACAGAGATTCGATGGAAGCTATGCAAATTTTTGTATTTTAAGAAGTTTTTGATTTTTTGAACATTGTGGGTTGAAAATATTTTCATTTCTTAAAACGATATATCAAAATCATAAATTTTATTCCACGGCAGCTGGACAGGTTCGTCATTGTGTCAAACGAATCCGGTATGAACTTAATCATGATGGAACGTATGAAAATTTTTTCGGATTTTGAGACTTTGTCATTTTTTTTGTTTTAAAAAAATAAATTATCAATTTATTTGAAACATTTTGTGCCGCCGCAGCGCAACGGGTTCTCTATCGTGTAAACAGAGTTTAGTCTCCACCAACAGTGTAACGTTAATTATTTTGTAATTTTAGGCACGATAAATTTGAAGGATGCTTTAAACTGGACGCCAGATTCAACTATACAAAGAGGTAAATTATTTGATTCTCGCATATTTGAACTCTCAGAAAAATAACTTTCTAGGCTATGACCTGGTGTTAAAATAATGATACTATACACATAGGTCAATGTAATTATTTACTTTTTTAAATTGAAACATATAATAAAAATAAGCGAAGTTCAATTGGTTTGCTTACACGGGCACAGCACTGTCACCCCCCAACGAGCGGGACACAGACGCAATTTCAGTATGAAATACTTTTTGAGGGGGTCCTTCGTCTTCGCCTCTTATTACTACACCCCTGCAGGCTTAGATGCTCAGCTATACTTGATTATTGCCGAGTAGGCAAGGGTGGTGGCCCCTTGGGATGATCGAAATATTTTCAAATTTTTGTTCAACATCTTGTTTGGGTGGGGTGGCTATTTTGGCCCTGTACCTTGATTTTAGGTGAAATTGTTATATCAAAAAAACAGAAAAACAAAACGAAACATAACTTTTTTGTACGAAATTGTTCAAAAATGGTAAAGTAGCGAAAAATATTCAAAATTTAAACAAACCTAACCAAAAAGGCTTTATCGGCACCGGAATTTTAATTTAGGGTCCATGTTCTCAAACGCATATAGCAACTATCGTTCAGTTAGTAATAGATTTTCAAACTCACTAACTATTGCAGTTGTTGCACTCAAAATCAGTATCGAAGTAAACCGAATCGTATGCGAAAAGTGTGCTGAACTTTGAGCCTCAGTATTCACTGATTCGAAAGTTACAAGACGTATAACCAACTGGCAATAGGTGCTATGCACATTTGAGAATAGCGGCCTATGGTTGAGAGAATTCAAAAGTTTAGCTATCAATTAAAAATGACATTTTAAATAAATTATTAATATTTATATGTTTTAGGTTGCAAACATCTAATTGCCATATGGAATCGACACCCGGACACATCAAGCAGTGTCACAGTCAACAACAGTGTGACAAAACAATTGAACAAAGTAAGGGTGACGTTGAGCTTGTTGTGGGATGCCGTTCGTCGCTATCCGGCGGCAACAGACGGCGACAAACGGTGCCGGACGGCGATGAACGGCGCCGGATGCTACCAAAAGTATAACGGCATCCTAAAGTGTACATTGTCCAAAGTGACTACAATTTTGGTACTGTGTAATTAAAAGTTTCACAGGACCAAATATCGCTTAAATACAAACGAGATTATTTTTTCAAAACGAGGCCAATCGGTAGAAAAAAACTACAACTTTCCATTGGTTGTGCAACTGCAAGTTCTCGCTGTAAAAACTTAGACGTGCAAGTTGTTGCTGCAAAGTTTCTGAATGTTACATAAACTAATAGAATTGTGACAAAAAATCAAACGGAATAAGAAGTTGTTAAAAAACGCAATTCTCTGACGAACATTTGTGCGTATTCAAATTGCAGCTGCGAGTTGTGGCTGTAAAAAACTTGCACGTGTGAAAGAGGCTTTACAAATGTAAGAATGATTTTAATCTATTAATTGTACTGTATACGTAAAAAAATTTTGATGCTCATTTTACGGCTGTCTTAATAAATACACTGAGATTCAACAGGAAAACTTGAAAATCCAAACTTTTCAATTCGTCTAATACTATTGTAATCGTTGCATTCCTGGTCTGAAGTTGCAACTAATTGCATAACAGATTGCAAACTGCAGTTGCAATAATTCGCGATTATTGTTCGTTTAAGTGGAGAAAACATCAATAACGTTTGGATCATTGCAATCTCGTACTCGCCAAGGATTTTACCATGTTGATTTAGGCAATTTAACTAGTTGGTCGTCTATTTCGTTGTCTTTCAAAACGTATCAGGTTAGCAAGAACGCGAGCGGTGTGTCGACTCGTAGCCAGGTCAAATTTTATTTCGTAATTTTTGGTTTGAGATAAATTATCTTTGAGCTCAAGTGAGCATTGGAAACATTTGTACATGAAACTTATTTTTGCCAGATCTTTGCAGTTGAGTGCTATTACTTAGACCTGGGCCTCCATTCTCAGATCGGTACCTGAGTTCAATCTTGAGGTCAGTTCAACTTGTTACAAAGGACCCAACAGGGTTCCAACCTGAACTAAGTTTTTCCAGACCAAGAATAGGAATGAAATTTTTATTGCAGAAACCGGATCAGTAACCGGAATTTGAAGCAATCTTCATCACCGAATTACTGGAGTACTTTATAGAAAACTAGCGCCAATGGCGTTAGCGAATTTTCAGCTATTTTGTTATCGTGTTTTGCGAAACACATTAGATTTTAATGCAACAGGTAAGTTTATTAACCAAATTGAATGAATTGCAAAAATACTCACTACGGAATATCTATTTTTCAAAGACAAAGTTTCTAATACATAAATGATTATAAATAATTTGCCACGAAGCCGTAAAAATTCCGGTTCTTGCATCTTTGAATGCACGAACAGGAACATAAACAGGGATTGGATTTTTGCCTGGAATTCCGGCCGGAACAAGACTTCCGATGGGGCCCTGGGGCCCAACAAATATAAATTTCGGGGAACCGTGAGAGGCTTCGATTTACAGGGAGCCACTCGTAAAGAAACCCTATGCTCATTGGCTGTCTCTAGCATTCAACATATATATAAGCACATACAAGCAATTAAGCACGTGTATATTTAAGAATATTTGTGTTATAATTTTAATTTTGTTTTTTTATTTTAATTTTGTTTTTTTAATTTTAATTTTGTTTTTTAATTTTAATTTTGTTTTTTTTTTAATTTTAATTTTGTTTTTTAATTTGAATTTTGTTTTTTTTTTAATTTTAATGTTGTTTTTTTAGCAAAACGGTCAAATTTTGTATTTATTTTCGCGACAAAGCAAACCTGCCGCAACTTTAAACGACGTCACTCAGGCAATACTGCGTGATGCAGTGCAACATTTACCGTCGCAAACGGCAAAATCAGCAGCACTCAAACAACAAATACACTATTCCTATTTGCATGTTACATTAAGCGATTCACGTTGGCTTAAACTGCAACAATGCTCTAAAACTATGGAACGCGGAGTGGTTCAGTGCCGAACATGTACCTTAGTCAACCAGGATACCGGTAATTCGCTCATCTTGAGTCGTTTTCCGCTGTTTTAGAGTTAAAACGTAGGCCAAGGCTTAGGGTGACGCTATACTTTTGATGCCGTCTGGCGCCATCCGTCACTGGTCAGCGCTGTTCGGCATCGTTTGGCGTTGTCGGTTGACGTCGGGTGTTGGCCGTCACCGTCCGGCGCTGTCGGTTGCCGTCCGGCGCTCTTCGTCACCGTCTGGCGCTGCTGGTTGCCGTCCGGCGTTGTCCGTCAGTGTCCGGCGCTGTACGTCACCGTCCGGCGCTGTTCGTCACCATTCGGCGGTGTCCGTCACCGTCTGGCGCTGTTGGTTGCCGTCCGGCGTTGTCCGTCAGCGTCCGGCGCTGTCCGTCACCGTCCGGTGCTGTCTGGCGTCGCCCGTCACCATGCGTTATCGTACCTGAATTACTCAGGTACGATACCGTATGGTGACAGACGGCATCTCACGACAAGTATAGCGCTACCCATAAACATGTGTAATCTTTTCCCAAAACCAAAACCTACCACCGTAGGAGAATGTGTACAAAACCCATGGGAAAAATTTTTATTGTATACAAATTTGCCTAAAGTCTCAAACAGGTCAAAAATACGCGAACCTGATTTTAGTAAATTTTTAACTTTAAAATTGATCGCAAAAAAATTTGTTGCCGGCGTCGCCCGATCGAAAACTTTGTCGTTCATCGGACGACCATGCGAGAAATAAGCTTCATTTCTTGAATTCAGCTAATTCCATATTGTAAAATCTGTTTCGGGTTCAATTTTCTGGTATGTCCGTTACGCTACATTGATGCGCTTGCGCCCTAAAGTGCCCTCCTAGCCGACTCCCCTCCTAGCCGACTGGGGTAGTTTCGTTAAATTTGTCGGCCCATGTATAGAACAGGGCCGGATCGTTTTCCGGCGGGGCTATAATAGAGTCAGTTTAAGTTTTAGACTAATTATTCTGCTTAGGCTTAGGCTTAGGCTTAGGCTTAGGCTTAGGCTTAGGCTTAGCAATAAGCTCATCCATAGGCTTAGGCTTAGGCTTAGGCTTAGGCGTTATCTTAGGAATATATATGCTTATATTACTGTCCCGGCCCTGTTCTATACATGGGCCAATTTGTCAAAAACAGTTTTACAGTTGGAGATTCTCTATAAAGGCGGCCTGTTTTGAAGTTTGTGATAACAAACTTGGATTTTTCTCTATCGCGACAGCGGAACTGACGAAAATATGTAGGTTAATATTTTAATTATGGAAGCAAAATTAACTAAGTTACAAAACAAACACAAATTAAAATTTTCTATGTTTAAAAATTGTATAATTATCTGCGGTTATGTTATCAATTTCAGTGCCGCTGTTGTGTTTGAAATTTAAAATATTGGCCAATGTAAAGAACAGGGGCGGCACAGTATTATAAGCGTACTTCTAAGCCTAAGCATAAGCCAAGCGTAAGAATGAGCATATTCCTAAGCCTCCGCCTAAGCCTAAGCCAAGCAAAAAATTCGTTAATGCTTAAGCTTACTGTTTTCTAGTCTTACAGACAAACGTTCCGCTCCTGATCTTTACGGGAGCCAAATTTTTTTAAAATATTACTTTAAAAAATTTTAACGATACATCTCCTGCAAACCGTAATTGAAAGATTGACTGAACGGTAAATTGAAATAAGTCTTCAAGCACTACTTAATAAACAAGTAAACGTGTTTAACAGTAGTTGCAAGACAAAATTTAAATTAAATTTAAAATTTATATTTGTACCATTGGTATGCGAAAATTTATTTTAATTTGCAATTAGTGTGTTGAAGGTGTGATTTTCCACAAAGCGGACGCAAGATAAAATGGATGATGCATAACAATCGCTTTTAAATAAAACTAAAATTCGTTTTGCGTTCACTTCTGGATGAGTTTCGTTGTATTCTGAGTTAATATTTTACTTAATTCAGGTTGGAATACAATGAAATTCATCGCTGTTTCGATTGATGTTTACGGAGACGAACTAATATTCTCAGCTCAAGATCAACTATGCAAAGCGAGTTTCAAGTCGTACAATTTGTTGCCTGATGGTTTGTCACATTTTTTTACCCCAACCCCCCCCCCCCTTATATCGAGTTAACAAAAATTAATTATTTTTAAGTTTCGTAGTTGCGGTGGGGTGTTACAGTTATGTGTAATATATTTGTTGAAACTAGGCCGATATTTGTTAATATATTGACCTGGAAAATTTTTGCTTATTAATTTTAGGCTAATTTCAACGATTATAAGCTGAATAACAAGTGAAGCATTAATTTGTGTATTTGGTAGAATTTACAAATTTTCCAAATATTTTCAAAGTTTGAAATTTAATTTTAAGTAAATTTTTGTATATTTTGACATTACTGACCATTTTAAAATTGCATCACAACCGAAGCATTACTTTGTGTATTTGGTAGAATTTACAAATTTTCCAAATATTTTTCAAAGTTTGAAATTATTTTTAAGTAAATTTTTTATATTTTAGACATTACTGACCATTTTAAAATTGCATCACAACCAAAGCATTAATTTGTGTATTTGGTAGAATTTACAAATCTATCAAATATTTTTCAAAGTTTGAAATTTAATTTTAGGTAAATTTTTGTATATTTTAGACATTACTGACCTTTTTAAAATTGCATCACAACCGAAGCATTAATTTGCGTATTTGATAGAATTTACCAATTTTCCAAATATTTTTCAAAGTTTGAAATTATTTTTAAGTAAATTTTTGTATATTTTTGACATTACTGACCATTTTAAAATTGCATCACAACCGAAGCATTAATTTGCGTATTTGGTAGAATTTCCAAATGTATCAAATATTTTTCAAAGTTTGAAATTTAATTTTAAGTAAATTTTTGTATATTTTAGACATTACTGACCATTTTAAAATTGCATCACAACCGAAGCATTAATTTGTGTATTTGGTAGAATTTCCAAATGTATCAAATATTTTTCAAAGTTTGAAATTTAATTTTAAGTAATTTTTTTATATTTTAGACATTACTGACCATTTTAAAATTGCATCACAACCGAAGCATTAATTTGTGTATTTCGTAGAATTTACAAATGTATCAAATATTTTTCAAAGTTTGAAATTTAATTTTAAGTAATTTTTTCATATTTTAGACATTACTGACCATTTTAAAATTGCATCACAACCAAAGCATTAATTTGTGTATTTGATAGAATTTCCAAATGTATCAAATATTTTTCAAAGTTTGAAGTTTAATTTTAAGTAAATTTTTGTATATTTTAGACACTACCGACCATTTTAAAATTGCATCATAACCGAAGCATTAATTTGTGTATTTGGTAAAATTTACAAATGTATCAAATATTTTTCAAAGTTTGAAATTTAATTTTAAGTAAATTTTTTTTATATTTTAGACATTACTGACCATTTCAAAATTACAACCGAAGCGTCTCATTTGTACGTCGGTGGATTTCCGTTGACTTACGGTGGACGCTTTTATGATGTCCACGGCAGGATTGCCCGGTCTGGACGTGAAACGTTTCAAGGATGTATTGCGAATGTGATTATTGACGGCGAATTGTTCACAGACCAGCAACGGTTTAAAGAGTTTGATATCAGGCATGGACCGGTTGAAAATAGTACGTTGAAATATTTAATACTCTTAAATGTGTGGGCCAATGTTACTTTAAGGGACGTAACAGTAGATTAAGCGTATTCCTAAGCCTTAGCCTAAACCTTTAGCGTTGCAACAATGAGTTCCTAAGCCTAAACCGAAGCATAAGCAAAAAATATAATCTAGAATTTAAACCTACTTTTTTATAGACACACCAGAAAGCTGGACGCCTCTTAAACTAACATGGGCCAAGAGGTGGGGGAAGCAAAATTTGGCGACGCAAAAATGTTAAAGTACGAGTTTAAAATTTTGAAACAAAATAGTAGATTTAAAATTAGCCGTAGGTAGGAAGGACTGCTTACGAGCCTGAAAACTACTGTAGGAACTCTGTTATGTGTCTGTTCCACTAGTTTTTTTCATAATAAAATTTTTAAGATTTGATTATTATTTTTGAAGATGTGGCAGTAAAATTCAATGTTAAACCAAGAGTGAACGATCAATCTTAGATAAGAGTATGCAACTGCTGGGGTTCTTCATGGCACAAAATATACCAGGGCGCGATGCATTTTTGCCCGACCCGCCATCAATTGGGGGGGTGGTGGTACTTACCACTGAAAGCACATAGTAAACATACTGGTTAAGATTCTTTGATAGGAGTCTAAAATATTCAAAATATTAAAAACGTACCCTCTCCCACAATAAGGTAGGTTGGCCAAAAACGCGACGTGCGACTGTTAGATTTATTTTCGCAGAATGTAACCATTTGCAGACTCTTGTCATAGCGTGATCATCCACTATTGACAAAACCAAGAGTGGGTAATGACAAGAGTGTGCAACTGTTGGGGTCCCGCATGGTACAAAATGTACCACCGAGCGTTGCGTTTTGGCCGACCTCCCCACTTGTTTAGAGTGGGGGTCGCTATCTCACATGAATACCCCTAAATTATACTATTAGGGGAGCATGTCTGATGGCGCATACATAAAGTGCCATGGTTCGCACCGGTTGTACCCCCTCTAAATCAAGGGGGGTAAGGCGAAAACGCAACGCGTGCGGGTACATTCTATTCTACACAGAATGTGCCGTGTTGCACACTCTTGTTAAATAACGATTTTCCACTCTTGGTAAAACAATCTGTACAGAACGTTGCATGCACTCAAAATCTTTACGCTTTTAGCACAAGCCATAATTCAAAAATTAACTAAATAGTCTCCGAAATTAAAATGTTTCTTATTTTGTTTTTAGTGTCTAACATTTTAATTTTGGTGACAATTTAGCTAATTTTCATGTTGTTTTTATCCTCAAATTTAAATTTTTTATTGTCAAATATACAAATTTACTCGTACTTTGCGTTTTCAGGTGGAATGCAAATGGGCCATTGCGGCACAGACGCCGACAAACATTACGCTATCACTACTTGTGGAGGGTCTACAGACAGTAATAACAACAACAACAACAAGAATAATAATAACAACAACAACAACAACAACAACAACAACAACAACAACAACAACAACAACAACAACTTGGGCAACGATTTAATCGCTCGTTATACGTTCGGTGATCTGTTTCCGTCAATGAATGCAACAACTGATTCAACTGTTTGCGATTGTCGAAAAACATTCCGTGGCATACGACGATGTAAACATCAACGAAATGAAGGTAAAAAATATTAATTCAAATATTTTGTAGAATGAATTTTAAACAAATTTTAAAATGATTGAAATAATTTAAGTAATTTGAGTAAATTTTGAAAACACTTTTTAAATTCCTTAAACACTGTTGTACTGAAATAATTTTCAAAATGGTTTGAAATTATAATTATTTAAGTTGTTTTTGTAACTTTTAATTAGCTCTTGATATCATTCACTTAAATAGTTTTAATTAGTTTGACTATTAATTTCGATAAATTGTGAACCTAAAATATTTAATTTGATGAATTTTTCATACTTTTGAAGCAATTTAAAAATTTTGACTAATTATGAAATGTTTCAAAATAAAGCTTTTAAATTATTTGAGCAATTTTTAGAAAACTTTTGATGTGATTTATATACCTATAAATTCAAATATTCAAATTGTTTGAGGAATTTGGCTAAATTTAAAAAGTTTAAAATTACTTAAAAATGTAAATATTTTTACTGAATTTAAAAAAAACCTTTCCAATAAATTGTTTAAATTATTCGAATGAGTTTAGAACCAGTCGCTAAGTCTTAGAATTCTTAGATTAAAATTTTCCTATTTAACTGCATATGAGTTGGGTCACTGTGTAAAACAGTGTCGGAACAGCAGAATAAACATATTCCTATAAGCCTAAACCTAAGTCGAAGCGTAAGAAGAACAATATGTTACAAACTGGGGCCAATGTAAAATAACAGGAGCGGAACAGTATTAAGCAAATTAGCCTAAGCCTTCGCGAACGAATGAGCATATTCCTAAGCGTAAGCCTAAGCCTAAGCCTAAGCTAAACCAAAAATTAGTGGAAACCTTAAGCTTACTCTATTGCAGTCCCACAGAGAAACGTTCCGTCTCTGATGTTTACTTGGGCCCAAACGGACAGAAACCGCCCCTAATGTTTACATGGGTTAAACGGACAGAAAAACGTTCCGCCCCTGATGTTTACATGGCCCAAACAGACAGAAAAACGTTCCGCCCCTGATGTTTACATAGCCCAAACGGACAGAAAAACGTTCCGCCCCTGATGTTTACATGAACCCAAACGGACAGAAAAACGTTCCGCCCCTGATGTTTACATGGTCCAAATGGATAGAAAAACGTTCCGCCCCTTATGTTTACATGGGCCCAAACGGGCAATATATGCTACACACATTTGAGAATGTTGATAAAGCGTTATTTTCTACGCGTTGCGGTTTTATTTTTAGCAACAATTGCCATTCGATATCCAATCAACGATATCTACATAACGCCATCACAACTCAACTTATTGTACCGATTCAAAAAGTTACACGCTCATGTCGAGTCTCAACTGTCTGTTGCGCTGGTTTCGCTTGCGTTTCAACCTGGCGTACGACTGTGTCAAGACCGAGAAAGCGCTGTTCCAATGTGTTTATGGTCGTTGCATGGACCACGAATTGGAGCGTAAGACGCGTTAGCCAAAATTTTGTTTCGAATTTACTTCCAACGAAAAAACAAGTATTACGAGCGAGAATATCACGCGAGAAAATTTGTTGACCACACAGCATTTTAGAAAATAGTAATAGTTGTTTATTCGAAATCGGAATTTAAATTTTGAATATTACCATTCCGATTGGTCTTTAGAATTTTTGAAAAGTTGTATAAAAGTTTACCAAAATTTTTTCACTATATTACCTCTAAGAACATCAAATAAACATTTTTCAAAATCTACACCAGCGTTCTCAAATGTATACAGCACCTGTTACGAGTTTAGGTCAATGTATAGAACACGGTTGTAACAAGAGCATAGGCATGTTTTTAAAGCCTAAGGCTAAGCGTAAGAATGAGCTTATACCTTAGCCTCAGCCTAAGCCTAAGCCTAAGCAAAAAATAGTCCAAAACTTAAACTTATTCTATTGTAGTCTCGCAGAAAAACGTTCGGCCGCTGATCTTTGCGTGGGCCCCATTTTGAAATAAGTTTTGTATTTTCAAATTTCTCAAATGTTTTGACTCAAATTACCTGATATTTTGATACAAAATGACATAATCAACATGTAGTAAACTTTTCCGATATTAGAATTTGCATTGCGCGCAATTTGAAAAAACTGCCCAAACTGTGGAAATCAGAGCGTTGAAATTATTAATGCTTACAAATATTTAATTGGTGTTTGCTTATTTTATTTGTGTTTGTTGTTTTATTTTTAGGTTATCATTGGTTCTTAACTGTCACGATCTCGCAGTTGATTTACATGTACTGTCTGCTGCACCGCGACATCATATACCGGATACAGGTACGAGTTATTAAACAATAGATTAAGAAATTGTAGTCTGTGACTATATTTTCTTTTAGCTACTTTTTTGTGCAATCATTAATCAATTGCAATTATTTGCAATTATTTTATAAAAAGTGTAAATTAATGTTAAATAATATTTGTTTTAAGTCTTTTTGTATAATTAAAGCTAGAACGCCCAACATTCGTAATTTAGACATAATTTTTGTTAATTTTTACGTTCAGAACGAGCAAGAGTGCATGATACAAGTGTACGCAACTCTTTGAGTTTTGCATAGTACAAAATGTACCGCCGCGCGTGTGTTTTTAGCCGACCCCGAACATTTTATTATTCCGACTATTTCAGGTACGTGTCAGGCCCTTAGCCAGCTCAACTTTCTAGGCGGTTATAAATATTTCAGGAGGGGCATTCAAGCGTTTTCAATGAGTTACAAGCAAGGTTGAACATTCTCTAGAGGAGACCAAAATTATTCCAGGAAGGTCTGAGCCCCCTGCTCCTCCTTTGGCTACGGGCCCGTACTGCGTGAGACGGCGGACAAAACTCCTGAAATATTATTAATTTAAAATTATTTTAGGATTTCTTGGCCGTGTTGCGCGCAGCGAGTGGAATATGTTTCAAATGCAGTTGTTAACCGACAGAACTAATAGCGTTCGATTTGCTTTCAAGGTAAGTCATTAAAACAACGGCCAATGTTACTTTAAGGGCGTAACAGTAGATTAAAGCGTATTCCTAAGCCTAAGCCTAAGCCTAAGCAAAAGAAATGTAATCTAGAATCTAAACCTACTCTTTACTGCACCCACCAGAAACCTGGACTCCCCTTAAAGTAACATGGGCCAAAACAACCCTGAATGAAGACCTGTGTATAGAACATACCCCGAGAATCAATGACTACTTTAAGCCTACGCCTAAACCTAAGCGTAACACTTAATATATGTGTGGTAATTCGAAGTATCTGGCAAATGTTCATATTTAAAATTGGAATTCCACATTAAAAACGTGAGTTCAAATTCCCAACGTGCAGAAGATTTCGAAACAAATTTAAATGAGAATTCTACACTGAAAAAGTTTTTTAAAGTTTCAAATTTTTAAACTTTTTTTTTCAGATCAATTCAAATCTGATCGTTCTCAGTTCACAACAGCTGTTCGGCGTTGAAAATGAACAGCTTCATTTAACGTCGCTTGACAAATTGTTCATTGGAACGCATTGCATCGGTGATCATGCGAACGGAAACGCTAATTTGGAGTCACGATTTCAACGAAATGGCCACAGGTCACAATTTCGCCAGACGCGATCAGCGTTTCAAACGCATTCATTTCGCCGATATTCAGGCTTAATATCAGGTACGTATATAAACGTTTGGACGCCGTCATGGTCCATGTTATTTATAGGACCGTTCCGGCTTCTGATGGTTCTGTAAAAGAGTAGACTTACATTCCAGACTACATTTTTGCTTAGGCTTAGGCTTAGACTTAGGAATATGCATTTGCAACGATTAGGCTTTGTCTTAGGTTTCGGAATACGCTTAATCTACTGTTACGGCCCTAAGAGTAACATTGGCAGCTGTCATTGTGAGTGCTCGAATTTTAAAACCTTTTTTATTATCAAAACAAAACATCTTTTTAACTTGATTTTTAGTCGCCATTCTTTCCTGAAACTAATTTTTAAGGTTTCAACTTTTAATTAATGTTTTCTTCTAATCGAACCTGTATAATTCTGAGTCGAATTTGACTCAGTTTGTGTAGTCATGTAGAGTCTATTTCGGAGAGAGACAATTCGACTCAACATTATTTGCAGTGTATAGAATGGTGAAAAAGAATCTCACGAGCGAAGTGAGCAAGAAGCCAAATAAAATTTTAGTAATTTATTTATTAAAAACTTTAATTTTTCAATTAATTACTGTATATTTTTAGTGCTCAAGAATGTCAACGATTTTGTGAAATTGAACACGTTTTCACTGAAATTTAAAAATTAATTTGAATTACAGTAATTCATTTGGTTTTTTTCATTTGAAAAATTATCACAAACTCGTTATTAGTCGGTGCTGTATACAATCATTTTGAGAATATATATTTCCTAAAATAAATTGTGTTTTGTAAAATTGAATTTTAGAATTCTATGCTGATTTTCGACGATTTTATCAAAATCGAACCCTGGCGTTCGAATATGCCAGCGGTCTGCAGTTGGACGCAACGGAATTTCTCGATACGCAGCATAAACAATTACTTCAAGAATTAACTCGTGAAACGCGTGGGTTCACAGATGACGACGTACAATACGCATTGAACTCAAAGGTAAACTATTATCATAGAGTATACTATGAGCAACTAATTGCAAACTGTGCTTGTGTAATATTAATCCTTTCTCACATGAATATTTTCTATTCCCCCTGAGACCTACGGTTATGCTAGGATTCGAACTCCAGTGACCGGAGTGGGAGGCGTATACCATCACCACTCAGCTATAGGAGCTTGGCGCTCGAGCCCGAGGAGGCTCTCACGTGTTGTAGTGATTTATTACTATGTATACGTGTTGCAATTGTTAAATACGGTGCGATATATACTATTTAACGTATATACACTGCGCTGAGTTGCCTACTGGCAACTCAATGTGAAAATGGGTTAAATTCGCAAATCAGCAATGCATAACACTTATTACTTATACCACGGCTAATATAGATAAAAGTCGTGCTACAACCACCGTGCCATAACTGTTCAGCACACTTGAAGCACAGATAACGCACGTCCTAGTGTGCATTTACCGGAAGATGCAAGGTTAATGCACGCTCCAGCGTGCTTTAACTGTGCCGCAAGTTTGGTGAACGGCTGTACAGCACGGCTGTTGGCTGTATTCGTATGGAAAAGACAAAAATATTTAAAATAACATTAAAATATAATGCATATGCAGTACAAAATCTCCACAATACGTGGCCGACACCATAAGCTACGACTAAATTTGACACACCTCTTTTGATAACTATTTAGATGCATTATTTGTCTCGCTTTGCAGGGACACAAATTGTGGCCAATGTAAATAACAGGGGTCGAACAGCACTATCAGCATATTCCTAAGTCTAAGCCTAAGCCTACGCCTAAGCCTAAGCGTATGAACGCGCATAATCCTAAGCCTAAGCCTAAGCCAAGCAAAAAATTAGTCTACAGCTTAAGCTTACTCTATTCTAGTCACACAGAAATAAGTTCCGCCCCTGATCTTTGCATGGGCCCAAATTGTCAAGCAGCGGAGCTGATATCAGAACGCCCAAGACAAATTTATCATATTCTATAAACACTAAATATATCGCTGTTAATAGACGACTTTAGAACCGAGCAAAATACTTAATTTTTAAATTTATCTTTTTTAAAATACACATTATTTATGCTAAATGCATGTTTTCAAGTGATTTTCGGTGTTTATATGAACCGTAAATAATTAATTCAAATAGCTCTTACTGATGCGATAACAATCGGTGACGCTGCAACGATTATGGCCAATATTACTTTAAGCGGCGTCCAGGTTTCTGGTGGGTCTATAAAAGAGTAGGTTGAGATTATAGATTACATTTTTTTGTTTAGGAATAGGCTTAGGCTTAGGAACACATTTTTGCAACGTTTAAGCTTAGGCTTAGACTTAGGAATGCGCTTAATGCTTAGACTTAGGAATGCGCTTAATATACTGTTACGCCCCTACAAGTAATTATGTAATAAATCTATATACGAGCTAAATATCGAGCAAGAATTAATTGCTGACTCGTTATTGATGGCTAATTTTTAACACCGCTATTTCTTGAAAAAATTTCGCTTTTATTAATTTTACCATCACGCGCAAATGAAAATATCGCCTATATATACGACTTGTATTGCAACGCATTTCGTGTCTTGTGGTAATTGATGATCTGTGGGACGCTACATCGTCACCGCACCAGCATAATTTTTTTGATACTAGAAAAAAGTTTGTGTTACAGGAAAGTTTTTTTGCCCCACATACTCTATGTATACTCACCTCAAATAACAATGCATGGATGCTGACAATGGCGGATCCATGGGGGGCACCCCGGCCGTGCCCGCCCAACAGCATCTCGACAAAAATTATATAGCAATTTTGTGTGACAATAGTTTGTGGTTTGTGTATGGGTCAAAAGTAAGTTTATTACCTGTGAAATTTTGCCCCCGATTTTAAGATCCTGGATCCGCCACTGGATGCTGACCTGATTTGAAACACTTTGTTTAAGTTTCAACATTTCAAAGTCTGTTTAATTAGTCTCTATGAGACAAAATAGAACTTCTCGACTAGGATTTAATTTCAGAATGCGTTTTGTTAAAATTTTAAACAATCACGAAAAGTTACAAAGTTGCTAAATATATGAATATAACAAATGTTCAGAAATAGCAATGAATTTTAAGTATGTCATGTGTGTAAGCATGTGAGACATACTTGTCCTGGTTCCTATGCAATATATGCAATGCACATTGTATAGTATGCTTGCCAGCAGCATATACGGTCTACACATATAATCGGCGAAAAAGACAGTTGCACGCAGTGATAGAGAGCTTGCATCGGAATCGTTGTTTTTGAAATATATCAAAATCATATTAGCCAGTAACCAGGAATAAGATGTGGTACACAGAGATTAATGTCTGACCTCAATACAAAAATACTTTTTCCGGACGTCAATTGTATTTAACGATCCTTAGATTTACCAGCTCCACCGACGCCTTAATATCTACTGACGCAAAAAAAATTGCGTTCGGATATAAGCAAAAACAAACACTACAAACCGAAATTGCATAAGCAGCACAACGTAGAAATTTGTAAGATAGGAACCGTACCATTTTGTTCACAACCAACTTTGTTTCGAGGGGACTGCTGTCGAATCGATCCCCCCGTCCCTGGTGGATTCGCTAATGGTTTTGCAGTATTTTATTGGCTAATAAAGCGGATTATCTCCCGTGAGAATTTTCGTTTCAAAGGTATTGATCAAAATCACTTTTTTTGCACGAGTTGTACGCAATGATTGATGGAAGTTTTTTTCGACTATTTCCGATTAGGCTTTTCGGTAAACGCTTAATTTTTGTCTAAGTTTCGCTTTTACTGATCACACATTTCAGTTTTCGCTATAATAAAAGCCCGTATTTGCAAATGTGTGTAGTACCTATTATCAGTTGGTGATAAGTCTTGTATCTTTCGAACCAGCAAATGGCAGTGTTCAAAATTTTAGCACCTTGTTCTCATATGATATGTGCTGTTTCTGTGCTAATTTTGAGATTCGTAATTGCTTCAGTTCGACCGTTTGGAAACTTGTTGCTAAACATGTGATAGATGCTATACACGTTTGAGAATAAATACTCAAAATGTAGACTTAAAGGAAAAACATCAACAAAAGATGTATAGACTGAAAAATTGAATTTAATGGTTGGGTTTCAGAAACCCTACTTATAAGTAGACTTAGTACTTAAGTACGTGTTAAGTAATTTCTTAACCATTTTGTCGTTTTTAAGAGCGTACTGAAGTTAAGTATATAAATACTTAAGTCAATGACTAATTTTGATAATTACAAATTTGAAATTGAGAAATACCAACGTTGGTCAACTTGAAATTATAGACTATTGGTATCTCCCAATATAAAGCAAAACTCTAACTTACTTGTTATGACAACGGTTGACATTTGGCGTTTATTTGTTTTTGCTCGAAAATTTAAGTATTTACTTAAGTCGGCGACTTAGGATTTCTAAACACAATCTGTTAAACAAGCACGGGCGTAGCCAGGACTTAATACTGGGGATACGTTTTATTAAAATTTTAGGCACGACTTTCCGGTGTTACAACTTAAACATTTCTTAAAAATGTTAGGGAAAAATTCGGTGGTCCCTACCCGTAGTAAAGGAGTCCACATATAAACCATATGAGCCGAAAACAGCCGAAATTTTGAAATTTGTCTGATTTCTCGCTCGCCAGGTTTTGTCACTATTCCACCTTCTCATATTACTTTTAATGGGATCAAATACTTTATAGACCTTAAAATAACCAGTAGGTTGCTAAATGTCAACAAATTTTCTCGCTCGCTACACACGTTTGCCTACACTTGTTTATGATAATACCAGGGTCTCGAAACGAAATATTCACGAACGGTAACAAAAGATGTTTGGTATGAACTGTGCTGTGTGCTTTATCACCTGGGTGGAAGCATGTGAAGATTGCATCGGCTTTCATCTAAAATATGCGCTGTTTAACTACGTTAACAGAAAATGTCAAAAAATTTTATGGTACGCGCAAAGTATGATTCATTTTAAAATTGTGTTCACTTCCTAGATCCATCATTTTGAAACAACTTTTGCAGCAGTTTGGTATTTTTGGTATGGTGTCAATTTTACTGCCAACCACGAGCGCAAGATCGGACAACCTCGATTCAAACGTCGAAAAATCCTAAATGCGCCACTGCGTTAGCAACCCTCCCACCCTGGAGTGGTGAGAGTGACCCCACCGCAGTCTGGTTAATATAGTTTTGTTTAGGCTTCAGTGCTCACCATATGTCGGATAAAAACAGTTTCGGTAAACAAAATTTCGGCACAATTCGTTTTTGAGATAACTTTGAAAATTTAAAAAAAATGAAAAATTTGACTGATTGAAATTAAGTAAATTAACGTCGCGTTTGTGTTTCTACTTTAAGTTTCCAATTATTCAAAATAAACTTTTATCTGTTTATTGGTCGTTACAATGCAAGCAAACATTCATGGACGTGCGAACACTGCCAAAAAATGGTGAGTCAAATATACTCTCCGAAATAGACTTTTCCGGACTACACAAACTGAAACAAATTCAATTCCGCCAGAGTCAAATTCGTCTCACCCGAGTCGCTCAGTGAGTCGAATTTGACTCTGGCGGAGTCGAATTTGACTTAGTTCGTGCAAATCCGGAAAAACCTATTTCGGAAAGAGTCAATTTGACTCACCATTTTTTACAGTGTGGTGCACTAGAGAAGAGCTGTGACCCCCATTCAAAATTTTGAATGGGTGGGTGCCACCACCGGAAAATTCCGGGCTGGGGGACCCTTGCGATGATGAAAATTTGTTTCAAATTTTTTGTTTAAAATATTGTTATGGTGGATGCCCTCATTGGGCGTGGGGGCCCATCAAATGGGACTATGCGGATGGCTGCTTCGACTATGATAATGCTAGCAAATATTTTGATTTTATGACGCAGTTATATCGCCGGTAAATATTTTCTAGCCCCCCCTTCGCTGGAGAGAGCTGGCGTGTAAGCTTCATACGAAAATGTGCATTACGAAGGGCGTAGACAGGATTTTTGTTCGGACAGGTACAACCTTATTTTTGCTTACAAACGTAGCGCGCAAGCGAGAAAATTATTTTTCACTTTAATAAATTTAAAAAGTTATATATTGTACTTACGTTAAACCTTAAACTCATAGAGTATGATATGAGCAACTAAATACAATTAATATACGAGCAAACAGACACTGTGAACAGTGTTTAACAATTCTAACATATATGCTCAGTGCACATCTCTACAAGAGGTGAGAGCCCCATCGGCCTCGAGCGTCAAGCTCCTATTGCTGATTGGTCATCGTAAACGCGTCTCACCCTAGAGACTGACCATCCAATCTTACCTTGAAATTACATCTCATGTGAAATTGAAAATATTCATGTGTCAGAAAGAGTTAAATGTGCTTTTTTTTTCTTCAAAAATTTAGCGTGGACTTTGAAAATGTCACTGTGAGATTGATCCTTTAATTTCCGGTTCCCGGATTTAAAACTTTATACCTAAACATTAATTATTAAATTATTCAAATCTATTCAGGTTGCCTTTTGTATATAACCACACGATGCAATTTTAGATTCTCGCATTAATACAGGAAGTTAGCAACGGAAATTTGCTTCGTAGAAGACTTCGTTCTGCTAAAACGTAGAAATATCATCCTAAAATGAATCTAATAGAACTAATTTTCGGAAACTTTCTTAATACAGGATGGCACTCGTCGGATCAACTCTGCGAATAAACAGTGCCGTCCTACTGTCAATTTCATATCAGTTGTCCAAGATTCAAGTCGCCAAACTATACCGGACGTCACCGTATAAACATTACTATTATTCTTTATTTTATATATATATATATATATATATATATATTATGTATAATATATAAATATTTATAGGTATATATAGATTTTATACAAACATATGACACGTATATGAACCTATATATAAATAAATAACTAAATAAATAAATATATATCTATATATATAAATAAATAACTAAATATATATACGTACGAATTTGCATATATAAAAGTATTGAGTCTTGTGAAGTCTAAGCTAATCAATTTTGACCGCTTTCTCTGTGGGTTTTAAAACATCAGATTGTCCAGTGAAGCATACGAGAACAAAGAGCTTTGACGTCGTCGAAGCCTGTTCCACTGCCATAAGGGTCCAATCCGCGTTTTGTCGTCGCGTATAAACGTTTGACAATGGTTTATATTTGGGTTCAAATAGAAATATTTTAACTTGAATACTGTTTCAGAGTTTTGAGAATGTTTTGGAATCGTGGCGTTTGGGGTGTTTAAGCATGTACTGGCTTTAGTGTGGTGGTTGTGAGATTTGTGTGATTGGCTGTCGTTTCTGAAATTTTATTTAAGTATTTACTTAAGTTATACTTATGTAATTATTTTAGTCGACGACTTTAGTAAATACTTAAATTTTCGAGCAAAAACAAATAAACACCAAATCTGTGCCATTGTCACAATTAGAAAGATTTACTTAAACTACGCTTTTAAAAACGACAAAATTATTAAGTAATTACTTAGGACGTACTTAAGTACCAAGTTGTACTTATTCGATAACCCAGCCATTGAGTGTTTGCTAAAGTTGAAATTTTTTGAAAAATTTGGTCAATGTATAGAACAAGCCCGTAACTATAGTGTAAGCATATTCCTAATTGTACGCCTAAGTCCAAGCCTAAAGCGTAAACATGAACTTACACCTAAGCATAAACAATATGTCTACAGCTAAAACTTACTTTTTGACAGTCAAGCAGAAAAACGTTTCGCCCCTGATCTTTTACGTGTTCCAAAAATTTTAATATTTTACGCAGATGCATTGCTGATATAATGTAGCGTATGTTAGACTGACAATTACTGTAAGCTTAAACCTAAAGCTTATGCCTAAGCCTAAACTTATGCTTACGGTCGAGCAGATTTTTTGGAAAGGAATCCATTTTTTAAAACGGCCCGGCAAAATTTTCACCTTAATCAGCCCAACGGTCTACATATGTAGACAACACAACTAGCGTTAGTTTTGGCTTATCTCAGGGTGCTCTCCTCCTTTAACTGGCTTGAGACAGTCAGAACTAGTGTTCTGGCGGAGTTCCACCCGCTCCCCGTCCAGCCTCCCACTGCGGGCGCGTTGTCCAGTTAAGCACAGTCGTTGCACGTTATGGTGCGATTCATGTGGTCCTTGCACACTCGTTTTCCACATGACGAACAGCTCAATCTCGTAGATTTGCGACAACTTGTGACCTGACATTTGGTCGGTTTACCAGATGTAGAAGGTTCGTTTCGCTTTTGAGGCAGCCCGTAAGCCATAAATGAATCCTTTGATTTTGCGTAAATTTTTTCACTACTGTAACGTTTGGTCATATTGTCTTGCGCTAGTTGTTCGGCTACTTTTTTCATGAAAACATTGCGTGACTTTTGATATCCGTTCAGTTTAATGACAATGAATGCGTTGTGCAACGGTACTTAGCAGGTTTCGCCGGCATGTACGCTCGCCCCGGTGCATATCCTCTATACCCGTAGAGCTGTTCATCTACTGTAAGTGATTCGGACGGTATATAATGAAGACGTAAGTTGGACTGAAATAGGTCCCAAACATCTCGTATAGCAGCCATTTTATCACTTTTTTGACGCTCCCGGCGAGTCAGTTTGTTGTCGAATGTTACATTTTCCAGCAACTGTTTCATTCTGTTTTTTGACAGCGCGCAGCGGTAAAAGGGCCTGCTGTCGTTTTTGGTGAATAGTGAAGCCACTGGAGACATGTTATCGCGATCTGCACCAGCTCTGATTACCACCCCAAGCCAAGCTTTCAGCTCGCACATTGGTAGCGTTGAAAAATTGCGCGCCCGCAGTCGCCTACTAGTGAGTCGCTGAATTGTATGTAAAATGGGCTCGTTTATATAAAGATAAAATGCTTGTGACTCTGTTGTAGGGTTTACTGCAGTGCCTTCGCGAAAGCGAATTATATTTCTAGCTAACACACGAACAGGCGGTGTTGTAGAATGCCACTCAACACCCGTCGCTGACAAAAACACATTACTTCCACTGGAAGTCTCGTCCATATCGCTCAACTCACTACTAGATGCGTCCGATTGTTTTTGTAATTCACCATCACTATCTTGCTCATAAATAGCAGCCTCTTCACTACTGCATTGACCTAACTCAACTGATTCTGAGTCGTCATTTGAACTATTGTCGTCCGGTTTGTCATCTTCTGTCTCTGAATCACTTGGTTCTAATACACGTCGTACGACCTCAGTCAAAGATAATTTATGCAAACCTGACATTTCTCTGACTTTACCTCACCATACAAAACCGTGTGTAAGAACAAAACGTTCCAATTCTTGTCAAAACTCAAACTATGATCAAATCAACATCTGTCTACATATGTAGACGGTCGGGTTATATAGGTATATGACTCACTGTACAGCAAACTTTTGTTCCCACAATGCTATAAGTTTTTTATACTACTATAACAGAATAATTATCGATGGAAATTAAACAATAGATTCTTAACTATAGCACCTGCCGAACAATCAATTGTCGAACTGGTTATGTCTACATATGTAGACTGTCGGGCCATTGAGGGTAAACGTCATTTCTTTCGCTATTTTTGCAATGGGTTCCATTGTTGAAGTTGCCTCACTCGAAAAGTTCGCATTACGTAAATCCTGTTGCCATCTTAAACACAAGAGAATCTAAGCAGTTTCAAAAAATGTTCATATTTTTGACAATTTTTTATTATTAATTTTTCATTAAATTTTTTGAACAACTTTTTTAATTCTTAAAATTACAACCTTAATCGTTGAAATGTTTTCTAAGTTTGGCTCAGCTGGGTCCATCTACGGCTCTCTCCGATCACAACCAGGCCATGGAACGTTTGTGTTTTGGTTTTGAATTCTGAACAACAATCATTGGTTGGTGATATACGATATATCTGCTATGATGTCAACATCTGTTGCTTTATAGTATAAAGCTTGTTAACATTATTCATGAATGTTTCCGCGTGTCGATTTTCTAAATTTGCTATTTTCTTACACGTCAAGATAACTCATTTCCATAGGGTTCTTATATAGAAAAGATGGCTCATGTAAAGATCAGAAGCGGACGGTTTTTATTGCGAGACTGCTAGAGAATATCTTTAAAGTTTAGGCTATTTTCTATGCTTACGCTTAGGCTTAAGCTTAAGTATAAGCTCATTTTTACGCTTAATAGGATTAGGATTAGGAATATGATTATACTACTGCTACGGCACTGTTTCATACACCGGCGGAAAACATAATAGGCGCGGAGGGTAACAAAACACTGTGTTCCTGTACACTTTCCCTCGTGCGTACACTGCAAAATTGGTGAGTCAAATTGACTCTCTCTGAAATAGGCTTTTCCGGACTACACAAACTTAGTCAAAATTCGACTCCGCTAAAGTCAATTTCGACTCAATGAATCGCTCAGTGAGTCGAATTTGACTCTGACGGGGTCGAATTTGACTCAGTTTGAGTATTCTGGAATAGCCTATTTCGCAGAGAGTCAATTTAACTCTACATTGTTTGCAGTGTACGCGTAGGCTTTATGATAAAGTTTACAAAAATGCTTATCTATGCCTAAGCCTAGAGCGTATTAACATTAAATAAGGAAGAAAATATACAAGAGACAAACGTTGACAGTTTGGGTATTCGGGCGGGTAAATATTTCCACTCGTCAATCTGTTAACTGTGATTTAAGCAGTTTCGGTGGTGCAATATTCCTATAACCTTGGTTCAATTGCACCTACGCGGTTGCACACAAGTGTTGTGGATCAGTACAATTTTTTCAGCCAATGTACTTTAAAGGGTATAAAAGTAGTATATGCATTTCCCTGCGTCTAGCATCAGCGTAAGGATAAGACTATTATTAAGCCTTATGCCTTAACAAAAAATAGTCTAAAGCTTAACCTTACTCTATTATAGTCCGGCGAAAAATGGGCTCGCCCTATATTAGGTAGCATGGGCCACTTTTGGTATAAATCAGGGATTAAGCTGAGAAATTGTCTAGGATGTGTCAATATCAAAGACAATTTTTATCATTTTTCACTTCAGTATTTCACAAAAATTGTTGAATTTAAATTTAGGTTGCTGGGTGTCCGATTGCCCATTAAAATGCAAACAGGTCTGTGATTGAAATTTTTTTACCGTAAATCCATCTCAACACAACTCTGATAAATAGAGTATATTTGCGAATTTCTTATTAAATTCTGCTGAAATTTTTTGAAAATTAATCTGTGTTCGTCGCTACTGTATGAAATAACGTGTTACAATACTATGTACTTTTTGACTATTTTTCTGATGTCCAGTGCCGGTCCGGCATCGCGAGACGCTGTACTCATATGAATCACCGGATGGCAACGCATAACAATTTGTAGTCAGAATTTTTTTAATTACGGCGCCACGCGACAACTGTATATGTCACGGCCAAAGTCGTAATTGAGCCCAATTCTGAATTGGACTAGTCCAAAGCGGAATTACGACTTAGGCTAGTCCAAGGCAGAATTATGTCTGATAAAGCTGTGCATTTTTTTTGATTGGTTGCTAAATAGTTGTATTCCAGCGTGATTCTACTGAGCTTAGTAAAACAAAATGTTTGGTTGCCAACAGGTGATGATTACTTGACCAATCAAAAAAGAGTATTTGCATCAGCTGACTGTGTTTGACTACGGAATAAACGTAGTAACGAATAACAATGCGTACACTTGTAGCAGAGAAACAATTACGCCGTGGTCAAGCTAAAGTCGTAATTTTGGCCTGGACTAGAACATGGTCTGAATTACGCATGGGCTACGACATATATTGCACCGTCGTTAGTCTGACATGAATTTTTTTGGGAAACTAAGCTTAAATCGTTTCGATATTTTGTTCATTCTGCTTTAGTTTTTCCTAAATGTCACGATTTTTAGACTTTTGTAGAATTTTCTCCATAATTCGTAAAATTTTCATTGCAGTGGCTTAAATCTCATGCACTTACTTAGCCTTTAATACGTCTATGCTAAACTTTAGGTTTAATAGGCATAGGTTTTAATTTTGCAGTTAGCAGTTCACAAGTCACTGAGTTCTATAACTGTCTTATTTATTTGACTTGTATTCGTGACCAAAAAATATTGGTTAATTTGCACCTGTAATTTTGTTGATACGTTTTCAAATATTTACAAATTTGAATTTCTATTAAAAATTGACTAATTAATATATTATTGATTCATTTTAAATATTTATTTTGCTATCTCGATTTTCCCACCCCCAGCCTAAAATTTAAACCATGAACAGTTGACGAGTTGAAACTTTGTAACTTAATTTGGCAAAAACTTCTCTACAAACTATACTTAGCAATAGTATTGTTTACTCAACTTCAAACGCTTTGTAGTTCTACGCATCTAAATTACTGAAGGTATAGAGTTCCTTTTTCCGTGTAAACAAACAGTTTTCAAATGCCTCGACGTACCCTGGCCCAACGCCATCCAATTATAGCGTCAAACCTCGCAACGAAATGCTATTTTGGTATTTTTCCGGGGCTTTTTGCAGTAGGGATCGGATGGATTTTGTCCTATTGAATTTTCAATATATAAAGACAAGAAAAAGACACTTTTAACAGGCTTTAGAGCAACATTTTGTATTTTAGTACTGAAAACTAATATTTTCTTACGTTAGCTCCGACTGGTCGGAACAGCCTTTTGCATGAAATTGTGCCCGTTTTGAAATAATATAATTTTTGCTACACATCTAACAATCAGAAATAAACTGGAAACGCAAGCTTGTGTGTGAGTATGAAGGACATTTAGATATTTGACACATTAGCTTAAGCTAAACTTTGAGCCTAAAATGGCTGGCAAACAAAGTTTTCAAAGAAAACAAACCCGTAAACTGGTTTAAATTCGTAGCGTCGGTTGAGGCTAAAATTGAATTTGAAATTTTGGGAATTGCAGTTTTAACAAAACCAATCTTGTTGTTTGTACGTATTCCATTTTATTTATACACATATAATATATATGTTTGTGTTTATATATATAGATATATATATTCATATATATATATAAAGAGTGGATTAATGTTTACTGTTACTATTCTCAGAAATAGCCAGAAATGACCCATCCTACATCTGAGTTGATTAATCAACTCATTGAAATTTACAGTGTATAAGTTTCTAAGATTCTGATATTATGCTGTGCACTTGTGCATCAGGATGTTGTTCAAATTAATATGGCCGTAATTTCCCGATAAAAATAGAGCCACAACTGGGATATTCGTGATCCTTTGCAACCGGTAAAACGCCACTTTTGTAAACGCCAAACACGGAACAAATTAAAAATTTTTTGACGACCGGTTCCGGATACTAAGCGTGAATTTTAAGTCTATGAATTGCCTTGGCCGGCATAAGGACGTAGTATAAGCTTATTTCTTAGCCTACACTTAAGCGTAAGCCTAAACGTAAGAATGAGCTTATATTGACGCCTAACCAAAAAAAGTTATCAACAGCTTACACAGGCCCTAGGCCTAATTGCGAATCACCTTGTGTGAAACATACATTGCGGCGAATCAACTCAGATTCGCAAATGTTGACATTTGATTCAAACCACGAATGCTGTTTCTGGTTAAGCTTAGTTACAAGTTGATTCTTACGCTTAGGCTTAGGAATATGCTTATACTCCGATAAGTTTGTTGTGGTGGCAAATAATCGTTGAGCAACCGAAATTGATAGACCACCAATTGAAATGACAGAAGTGCGCACGCGGTGGAGAATGAAATCTACGTTGTACAGAGTGATTATTGCGCCGTCGATCTAAACGATGTTGGTATGATTGTGTATTGGTTGATGCTATGGCTTGATGACAGGAGATTGGTATATCACGGCTAGTAGTGTTGACCTGCGGAATGTGACGTGTTGATTGTTGACTAGTCGAGCAGTACTCAGGGATGACGTCGATTAGAGCAATGCAGTGTTGGCGATATTAATTATAGCGAAATTTTTCGTCGATAATATTTGTATTGAACCAGTAGAAAAAGACAGCTAGTCGTAGAATAGTGAATTATTTATATACGATGCATTTATAGAACTCTGAAGATAGCACATAACACTGCACACGTTGAAGAAGTCGGTTACACGTAACCTTGTCTTCAAACGTTCACAGTTCGATCGAGTTTCTCCTGAAACAAAAAAAACGAAGGCAGCAGACCAAAATCGTATTTAATGAAGCCAGTTTGTTTCACTAACGCTAGTTCATGACACTCCCGGCGAAAAACCAAGGTTACATTGTTCATGAAGTAATAATCAACAGATAGCCGATAATATTACGCTGAGCAGCCGAGTTGATTATGTTGTATTGGCGTTAAACCAAGAAGTATAGTTTGTTGTAACTGCTGTTCGTTGGTGTTACGGGATCTGAAGGCCATTAGACGATTTTGAGCCTCATTTACTTCTTCCATTGTAAAACCATCAAATTCATCGCCAGACAAACTCGCCGTTCCTGTAGTATTGTTTACAGTAGCCGTTGAAAACGTGTTGTCTATATTAGGATAATCGATATAGCTGTAGATTGGATCAATTTCCATTGGATATAAATGGCAAATTGGTCGACGAATGTTGCGTTGATTGGGCAAACGGATTTCAGCAGCACGAACGACTCCGTCATTATTTTCAACGAGGGCTGTTACACGAGCAATTTTCCACATCGCTCTGGGGGAGTCGGGATCTTTGACGATGACAATGCTGCCTATAGTAGGGGTGGTTGTAATGGAACCGCGATTACGTTTGTGAATTGTGCTACCCCACTCTCGTAGACTGAGTAAGTATTCATTATACCAATACTGCCACAACATAGACAGCCGGCGTTGTTTGATCTTCCAAATGCGTGCTAAATGCCTTCCAGTATCACTTAACTCAAGTAAAGTAAAGGTTGTTTCGGTAACAGGAGCACATGTGGGGAGGTCGGTGAGAAAATCCACAGGTCGAAGAACCATGCCGGATGATGTATCGCTATAGACGTATGTGATCGGTCTGCTGTTGATTATTGCTTCAATTTCTGTCGTTAATGTGATAAATTCAGTCAAATAGAGAAGACGACGGCCGACGGCGACACGAAAACATTTTTTCACCATTCCAAGAAGTCGTTCATAAAATCCGCCTTGCCAGGGCGCTAATTCCGTAATAAATGACCACGAGATTCTTCGCAACGCTGCATGTGTTTGAACTGAATTGTCGCGCAGCACATTCGACCAAATTGTGTCAAGGGTTACCTTTCTGGTATGAAACTGAGGTGCGTTGTCGGATATTATGTGACTAGGGGTCCCGCGGCGAGAAAAGAAACGCGTCAGGCATTGCAAAAACTGCTCTGCGGTGCAATCCGCTACCCACTCCAAATGAACCGCACGAGTGGACAGACATGTGAATAAACAAACCCATATTTTGCTAGGTTCATGGTTAATTCGAACTGTGATAGGGCCGAAATAGTCTAGGCCGATAAATTGAAATGGGCTTGACCGAGCTAATCGCTCACGAGGCCATGGAGGCATCGGCGGTCGCGCGAAGTGTGGTCCGTGATGTCGGCGACAGATTAGACAGTTATTGAGGATTTTCCGAATGACAGCTCGGCCTTGGGGTATCCAAAATTCGCGCCTAATCTGTCCGAGCGTATGAGCGATGCCAGGGTGGAAAAGACGTCGGTGAACATCATTTACTATCAATTCGGTAACATGGTGATCCTTAGCTAATAATTTAGGATCAGCAGTATTGTATACTAAATCGGCATGTTGAAACCTGCCTTTGCATCTCAAAAGGTTATCGCTGTCGATATACAATCCCAGTTGTTTAGTTAGTGTATGTTTATATTTGGATCGTTCGATGTCTTCACGTACATCCCCATAGCTGACAGTCTGGCTAAACCATATCCAAAGGTATGTTGCTTGTTGTATGTCAGATGCAGTATTAGACATGGTGGTTGACATACGGGAGAACAACCGATGAAGAGTGGGGTGCGATAATTGTGTGTTATTACTCAACCGGTCCCATAACCGCGTTTTGATGAATTTAAGTGCAAAAGATGTAGTTTGCACCAGTTTGTGCAGCGATGAGTATCGAGTCGAATCCATTCCCAGCGGAGGCTCCACTTGGCCATTCTCTGTATTGTCGATTGCAGCCATCACTGCGGGCGGAGTCTTGCGTATTTCAGAGTTGAAATCATTGTTTGACGTTATATTGTCATCAGTCTTGAAAGATGGCCACATACACTCGTTATCTTGAAGCCACGTCGGTCCCTTCCACCATAATGATGATGTCTGCAATTCGGATGCCAACATCCCGCGGGTACCGAAATCCGCAGGATTCTGTTTGCCGTTGACGTGGTGGAATTTCACATCCTCATTTCCTTTAATTTCTTTGATTCTATTCTCCACAAAAACTGACAACGGTCTTACGCTATTAATCCAACCTAAGACGCATCGTGAATCAGTGAATAAATGGATGGGGACGGTTGTGTCACCGTACAAAGATTTGCGTACGAACGCCGCAGCACGAATACCGATTAGAGCACCAAGTAATTCAAGTCTGGGTAGCGAAATAGCTACTTTGGATCGTTGTTTGGGTGCGAGACGGCTTTTGGACAGAACTTGGTTTGTATCAAAATTGTCGTTTTTGATTGAACGGGCACGAACATATATGGCACACGCGTAAGCCATAGCAGATGCATCACAGAACGCGATAATGGTAACATCATTTGATAGAGGAGACCCACTGAGTTGACGGGGAATTATAGTTGATAGGGATGTGTGTACATCCATGAAAATATGATTTATATTTTGTTGTTGAGTGTCATCTAAAGTTTCATCCCATGTTTTTTTGTCTTCCCATAGCTTCTGCAGGTAGCATTTAGCTTGTAAAAATACTGGTTGTAGAAGACCGAGAGGGTCGTAGATGAAGCAATTGTTTGGAGAACAGTCCGTTTTGTCCATTTGTGATTAGCGGGTATTTCTGTGGGTCCGGATATCATGAGTGTATCTTGAACACTATCCCAAATCAAACCAAGAATTTTGATTGTTCGATGGCTAGCTTGGTCGGTCTTCGGAATAATGTGCATCAGTGACGAATCGTTGGTACACCACTGCTGCAGATTCATCCCGGCGGAGTCAAACAATTGTTTACTGTGATGGTAAAAGGATATTGCCTTTTCAGTTGAGTCAACACCAGTAATTACATTGTCGACGTGCATGTTCTTCGCAACAAGATGAGATACCCAATCGTCATGTTTCCGCAAATGATATTGACAGACTGCGCCCAGAAGAAAGGGACTGCTGATTGTCCCGAATAGCACCCGACAAAACCTATACTCGATGATGTTTTCGGGACTAGTGTCTTCTGGTGACGTGGGATCTTTGAAAAACAGGAAGCGAGTGCCATCACGATCCGCAGGCTGTAATGCGATTTGGAGAAACGCTTTTTCGATATCCGCTGTTATGGCAATATTGTGCAAGCGGAATCGAAGCAGAATGGCGCAAAGGTCCGGTAAAATAACAGGTCCTCGATACAGACACTCGTTTAACGACGGGCTGTCTTTTAATTTCGCGGACGCATCGTATACTATACGTATTTTAGTTGTCGAACTGCTAGATTTCATTATGGGATGGTGCGGCAAGTAATGGATTAAATGATTATCTTCACCACTAGTATGAGGAACTCGTTCGATTACTCCTTTAGCAAGTTGATCTTCGATTATCTGTTGATAACCTTGAAGAATATTCGATTGATTTAGACGCAATCTGTTAGCTGTGGATGATATGAATCGACGGGTGGACAACTCCTTGTTGAGCGGTAGTTCGTGTGCGTTTGCTTTCATAGGCCATTTAACATGATACCTACCATCGGCGAAATACACGGTGTCATTGAAATGTTGTAGGGCTTGGTCGTCATCATTTATGATAGGACTATCGGTAATTCCGATTTTTTCCAACGCCCAATACTCGTCAACGTCTGGGTACATTGGGGTGATAGCGCTTTGGCTGGCGATCATACCAAGTTCATTTGGAACATTGCTAAACGTTTCTGTCAAACAGAGTAATACCGGTGTTTTTGTGGGTCGTTGCTGTTGATCATCAGTATATCGGCCTGCCAACAACAATCCGAACGTAGAAGGGATGAGTCGTAGACCAGATTCGGTTGATAGTCGAGCACCGGTTATAAAGTCCCAGAAGTAGTCAGAACCTATTAGAATATCGATGGCGCCGTTGTGTTCATTGATGTCGTCTGCCATAGCAAAATTCATGGCATTAATTTCTCGCTGATCGCGTTCAGGAAGATGACCCGGAAGCACAGGACAGTCTGTAATAGTTGGTATGGAATGTAGTTCCACAGAGCAAGCAGATCCGTCGCGCTGGAGAAGGTTTACTAGAACTTTGCGAGACGACACATGCAAGGTGCGTTTGGTACCGAAAATGGCAACTTGAAGGGGTTCGTCCTCTAAGGTGGGTAGTTGTAAATCGCTGGCACATGCAGCCGTTATGTAGCTACGATGACTGCCTGTATCGAAAATTATACGAACTTTGCGCTCCGATTGTGTTGCAGGATCACGGGCCATTGTTGAAGCTGTCAGAAGCAACGCTTTTTGGTTGTGGCTCAACAGGCCACTCGTGACTATTGATGTTCCCGATTCGTTCGTATTACAGACAGTCTTGTGGTCGAGATTGTTTGGTGATGTACGCAGCGGATCAGACTGGCTCACCAAAGATGTTGCTTTGAGTTCGTTACGATTGAATTGTATTAGACAGACAACGGATAAATGTTGGCCTGTAGTTATGCAGAAAAAACACCGAATCCGGTCTTGGGGAGTCGGACAACGTTGAACGTCGTGTGATGCACTCAAACATCGTGTGCAACGTCCCACCTTGTGCAATTGTTGCAGTCGTTCGTCAGATGTGTGATATTTATCACAACGGTCGTTATAGTGTGGTCCGTTGCACATGTAGCATGGGTTCGCAGGACGGTTGAAGCTCTGTGATTTCTTTTCACGCTGGTTTGTACTCGCAGCGGCAAATGCTGACGTTAACGTAGGGGTAAAGGTTGTTTTTGTATGATCAAACTCATGCCGTTGTCTTTGTTTGTAAGGTTCCGGTTTGACCTTTACCGATTGTAATGGAGCATCGTTGAATGGGTGTAGATCATCCAGCATTTCCGACAAATCTTCGGTCTGCTTGATATGATTTTTTAACGCTACGCGTACCTCCTTTAAATTGGATTCGCCATTGACGTGATAATGCCGTGAAAGAGTTTCGATAACTGTTACAGGATATTTACTCAGTAGGTCGAGAACCAGCGCTCGATTTTCGTCAACACGCTCTCCTGCTGTTTCCAATTGACGAAAAATCTTTTCACAGCTATCATATGTCCGCAGCAGCTCGGAAACTCTATTTGTAGACACTGGCATTCGTTTTAGTTGACTGTATAGAGTGCTAATGAGCTGAGAAGGCGACCGTTCGAATCGATCACGAAGAATTGATATTGCCGTGTCATAATTAGAGTCATTAATGACGATCCCGTCAATGGATTGTAGCGCGGTGCCCTGCAACTGACCACGGAGATAAGCAAACTTTTCTGAATTGCTTATATGACGTGAATGCACATTAGTATTGAAAAGATTCCAGAAGTTGCTCCATTCTAAATAATCACCATTGAAATATGGCAGTGTGAGTTTGGGAAGTTTTGCAGACAGCGACAATTGTGGAATTGTAGTTACCGACGTTGTCACATGGCTAGGAGTAATAGTAGATTGGCTCAGTTTCCTTGTCGCTTCAGTGTGACGACGTTCCAGGCTGCAAACTAGTTCTTTGGCGAGTTCCATTATACATAGGTATCCGTCGTCAGCCCTCAAAGCTACTTCATCGTAAATAGCTTCTTCCACAGCGACTTCTTCATCTGGAAGTTCTAGTATCAGCTTTTGCCACTGGTCATCTTTGTCAGTCAATGTTGCAATCGCTGACTTAAGTTTGTTGACCAGTTCTGTTATGTCGTCGGCAAATCTCTGGCAGTCGGTTGTATCATCTGGAACTTCCCTGTTAATATAATTAGTTCTTGCATTAATAATGTGCTCATGAATGCGAGCGCGAGTTGGACCAACAGCTTTACTGATTACGCCAGATCGCGATTTAGTTGACATAGTTGGAAGATGCAGATCGTATATCCTGCTGGTTGCGCCACAAACTTTGTGTCAAAAAGATAACCAAATGTCTCACCGATAAGTTTGTTGAGGTGGCAAATAATCGTTGAGCAACCGAAATTGATAGACCACCAATTGAAATGACACAAGTGCGCACGCGGTGGAGAATGAAATCTACGTTGTACAGAGTGATTATTGCGCCGTCGATCTAAACGATGTTGGTATGATTGTGTATTGGTTGATGCTATGGCTTGATGACAGGAGATTGGTATATCACGGCTAGTAGTGTTGACCTGTGGAATGTGACGTGTTGATTGTTGACTAGTCGAGCAGTACTCAGGGATGACGTCGATTAGAGCAATGCAGTGTTGGCGATATTAATTATAGCGAAATTTTTCGTCGATAATATTTGTATTGAACCAGTAGAAAAAGACAGCTAGTCGTAGAATATTGAATTATTTATATACGATGCATTTATAGAACTCTGAAGATAGCACATAACACTGCACACGTTGAAGAAGTCGGTTACACGTAACCTTGTCTTCAAACGTTCACAGTTCGATCGAGTTTCTCCTGAAACAAAAAAAACGAAGGCAGCAGACCAAAATCGTATTTAATGAAGCCAGTTTGTTTCACTAACGCTAGTTCGTGACACCACCTGTGGGACGCCGTTGTTTAGCTACATTAAAGATCGCTGCCCTCACAAAGCCAGCCCAGTGGTATAAGCATATTCTTAAGCCTAAACCTAAGCCTAAACGTATGGACGAGCCTATTCTTAAGCCTAAGCCTAAAGCCTAAGCCTAAGCGAAAAAAACTAGTCTAAAGCTTAAACTGACTCTTTTCTAACCCCTCCGAAAAACGATCCGGCCCTTGTTCGATACATGGGCCAGCAAAGACTTCAATATAATTTCAAAATTTGCATCGAAAGTTTAAATCTAATTTTTAAATTTCCGTTTGAATTGTTCCGATTTGTTGAGAGGTTTAAATTAAGTACAACGCAAAATGCTTCAAAGTTGCTTTTGTGGTTTATCATTTGAGTAAGGTATTAGCTTATATTTTTGAATGCTTGTTTCATCTGGCAAACAGCGGTAACAAACATTCTACGAAAAAATAACGCCTTACTAAACAGTTGTACGGTTAATTTTTTGAAGGAAATTGCTAATTCCTGTCATTAACATTGCTTAATATAGCATTAATATATTACTGCCTAAATAAACAAATGAAGCAATGTACAGAACATGGTCGTAACAGTAGAATAAGCATATTCTTAAGTCTAAGCCTAAACCTTTGACCTACTGTAGTGACCCGAGTACAAGAGGTGGACTGATATTTGTTTGGCCTTTCCAAAGGGTTCCCGCCTGGTAACTGTTATTAATTTTGAACTCGCCCGCCGCCGCCCTTCGTTACTGATATATATCTTGTATTGCAACTATCTATTGAATTGAACGTTTATTTGTCTAGAGTTTAGAGACTAACCTACGGACTCCTATTGATAGGGACTTAAAATTGGGACCCCCTCTAATTCGGGTCACTACATGCCTGAGCATAAGCAAACAATTAGTCTAAAAGTTAAGCTTACTCTCTTGTAGCCACGCAGAAAAGCGATCGAAAATGTTGTATATATACATATATATCGAGAAGTTTTTAATTTGGAAACATAAAGTAATTTTTAACTAAAAGTGCGTTTATTAAATTGTAGTATAATTTTATCAAAAAATTCATAAATTCACAAAACAAAATAGGAAATTGCATTTCAAAACTGTTGCACTTAATATTTTGCAAAATGATTATTTTTTACTCAATTGAGACATTTTCTAAAAAGGTACGAGGTGATGACAGAAATTGGACGCGTCAATTGCTTGTTTGTATCTTCAAGAATCGAGCAGATGTACGTTCTAAAACGGTGAAAGATAGTCTTTATAACATTAATATATATTTATATATATATTTATATATTTATATATATTTATATATATTTACATATATTTATATATATTTATATATATTAAATTCAAATTTTAAATTTTTAAATATCACAGTTTTTCGACAAAGTATTCCTTTACTGCTTGCAGTTAACCTTTTTGCACAGGTCTATTGGTGGAATAAAGGTCTGTATAAAAAACAGCAAGAATTTCAGTTTGCGCTGCTACAATTTTGGCGATTCGTTTTCGTCCAGATATTTTGGAATTTTCCAACCTTGCTTGTAGGTCAGCGAAAACCCTTGTATGCCACTCCTGCAAAAATTTTCAGCCTTCCTTGGCAAGGTTGAGCTGGCTACGAACCTGTGTCTGGCAATCACAATTATGCCAAAAATTTTGACAATCAAACTGTTTCGGACAACACTCGGGTAGTGGAAATTCACGGACACTGACTGCGATGTTGGTAAGAATCCGGCTGTTTATTCCATGGCTCTCTGAGTAATTTTTACACAAGAACCTAAGTTAGATATTGGAAAGTTTTGCAGTTAAACCAACTTTATTCAAAATTTTCGTCACTGAACCCAGCGTCCATACCCCAACACAAAATTTTATGGGAATCACCATGTTTTCGCCTGTCATCACCGTGTGGATTCTGCAGGGTTCAACCTTCGACATTTTCAGCAGGATTCCAACAGCTACGTGGGCCCCTTTGTTTTTCAGCTAAAAGGTTATTTTGCAACATTAAATTTTGTGTCGTTTTTTTATGAATAAAGTTCGCTGGTGATTTTTACACTTTAATGAAGTTTTACGCTGTAGCTCCAACGAGTTTTACACATGAAAGCTTACATAGAAATTACAATGGTAAACTATCAATTTTGGGGACCCTCAATCTTTTTCGCCTCTGTTTGATGAAAAATACTGTAGAAGTCATTACATTACACCTGTTATAATGAAACTTATACTATTAGAAATTTTATTTCGTAAACAAATTGAAAATAACAAAGATAAACCTTAATATATTTCTGGTTTAAACTCATCTTTTCTCATTTGACCCAGTCTTGAAGTAGTAGCATATGACACAATTTTATTTTCTAATATAATTTGAATATTAATTTCTATTGAAAATTAGCCAAAATTATAACCAGCTGGATACTAGCGAAAAATAGCCAGCCCAAGTTCTTTCACAGCATGACACCGCGTATTTATTTTGGAAAATACAAAAAAAACATTAGCTATGTATATTTGAAAACAACAACTATAACAAAAAAGAGTTGCGCCCATCGGAGCAAAAGTAGGCAAAATAAACCTGAAAATATCAACTAAATTGAAACTGTTGTGTTCGAGTCTGATTGGTTGATTTTGTATTTTACATTTGCATGACTGAATATGTTTGTGCTGTTTTTATTTTTACCAATTTGTATATAACCAAGCTAGAGCCCATATGCTGGTAGGTCCGGTTACATAAGTTTCGCTGGACCCCAAGTTTCTGCCCCCCCCCCGCCCAAGATTTGATCCACGCCATATTAGTTAAAATGCATTTGAGCAAAATAGCATGTTTTGAAATACGCTGTCGATTAGGCTTTTTTTGCTAAATTAATACGAACAAATGTCGTTAGACTTTGGAACAAAAAGTTAATAGTGGGTGTTTATTGAAACTTTGACTTATAGTTTTTCAAACAATAGAGTCAAAGTTAACACAGAAGCTGGAAGTACATTGAGTGTGTTCTTTTTTATCACGTCGGGGTCACCAAAATGTCTGCTACAACCCCGTTTTGTATTCGTTGACGCATTTATTCAAACACTTAAGTAACGTAACAATCAAACAATCGTATCAAGATAACCAAGACGTGAGAACCTAAACGGTACACTAACTGTTATTCCTCTTTATCCATGCTAATATCTCCATTTATGCAAAATAGACAGCATTCGTGCAAAATAGCCACCCGATTCGCTCCAATAGCTAATCAGGCTTGTTATTCCTACATTGAGTGCACTCTATTAATTTGCAAATGCTGTAGTTTATTCATGTTTGAAAACTTATCGCTAACTGATGATAGATTTTGAATGAATTTGGAATACAAGAAACAAATTTTGGAATTATGAAAACTTATCGCTAACTGATGATAGATTTTGAATGAATTTGGAATACAAGAAACAAATTTTGGAATTATGAAAACTTATCGCTAACTGATGATAGATTTTGAATGAATTTGTGAATACGAGAAACAAATTTCGGAATTATGAAAGCTTATCGCTAGCTGATGATAGATTTTGAATGAATTTGGAATACGAGAAACAAATTTTGGAATTATGAAACCTTATCGCTAACTGATGATAGATTTTGAATGAATTTGTGAATACGAGAAACAAATTTTGGAATTATGAAAACTTATCGCTAACTGATGATAGATTTTGAATGAATTTGGAATACAAGAAACAAATTTTGGAATTATGAAA
>JASANG010001233.1:0-68260 GCA_030248215.1 Enoplolaimus lenunculus
ATTTTTCCCCGCACTCCGAATTTTGCCTGCCCACTGGATGGTCAATGTAATTTTGCCGCGGTGGTCAGAAAGTTTATCTGGGGGCAGGAATGCGCGAGGATAAGAGTCTCCTAGCCCCAAATCTTTTTCGGGATAATCGGTGTTTCGGAAGCGTTCGCCGGATCGCAGCCGGCGAGGAATTTTTATCGTACGGAATTGTGCGCGACATTTTATTCAACGATCCGGTAGCGATAAGTGTTTGCGTTCAGATGGTGTATACATTGCGAGCCCGAGATGGGAAACCCATCCCGGACGTGATCGGGCGGAGTAGCATAACTAGACCTAGTAGCCAACCTCGATCAAACCATAAGGAGTACCCGCCAAGGATGGGTGGCAAGGACTTTCGATCCAGGGTAACCTACCTTATAGGAGGGCTAACAAATTTTTCAGGAGGAGCATTCAAGGGTTTTTAATGACTTACAAGCAGGGTTGAAAATTTTCGAGGGGAGGTTAATGTTTGTCCAAGGGGTGACAAAGCCCATCCCACTTTAGCTTTCCCTTGGCTACGGGCCCGGTTCGTTTGAGTTTCGCGAAGCGTTTTATGTTTTGTACTTGGGGGTCGAAAGGTGGATGTCCGTCCGTCCGTCTGTCCGTCTGTCCGTCCGAAAAGAATCTCAGGAACGGCTGAACCGATTTTGATAAACTTTTTTGTTTGAAAGCCAATTATCCTGGAGTGTTAACCTCGCATTGGGGCTTTAAAATTTTAAGCCGTTTATTAGCTACAGGCTAATTTGCATAATTAATTAAGCCTAAATTAGGACTTTCCACAATAACTCACTAATTATTACAGTTAGAAGCAATGTAATTTTGGCATGAAAAGGTTTTTGGATGCGAGAAATCTGCGTAGACTGTGTACAAACCTCCAAAATCGATAATTGAGCAGTTAGCTAATAGATAATTTGCATATTAGCATAGTTTATGAGCCTAAATTACGACTTTTTACAATATTTCACTAATTATTAAGGTTAAAAGCAATATAATTTCAGCCCTAAAGGGTTTTTAGGTGCGAGCAATTTGAATAAATAGTTTACAAACATCCAAAAACGATAATTGAACAGTTAGATAATAGCTAATTTGCATATGAGCTTAATTGACAAGACAAAATTAGGTCTTTTGAAATTATTCCAAAAATTATTAGGGTGCCTGAAGGGTTTTTGGGTGCGCGGAATCTGAGGAAATTGCTTACAAACCTCCAAAACCGATAAATTAATAGTTAGCTAATAACTAATTTGCATATTACCTTAATTGCTTACATGTGTTCGAGCTTCGCTCAATAAATGTAGTCCCACTACGACTGGTTTATTTAAGTTTTGTTACTAACAGAAAATATTGAAAAATTCCAACGGCAAGTTGAGCTAGCTACCGATCAGCATTTTTGACTAAAAATGTGAAAAATAAATTCTTACTTTAAGCCAACGAACGACGTACTATCCACAAGTTGCCTAAAAAATCAAACAAAAATATAATACTGGAGTCAAACTTGCAAAAAATGTCTTAAAATCGCACAAATGTTACAAAATTTATCGCCAACTGACAAAAACAATATTTAAACGTTCACAACAGCAAGACGCAAATGGTACACAATTACGCAAAATAAAATATTTTAAAAAAACACTGAATTTACACAGCCAAATATTTGCAAAAATTCTATCAAATTCAAAAAAATAACTTACGGTGTTCCGGAACTGAATAATTGCGGTATCGGAGATGAACTAAAACAGTAAAAGCAGTTGTAATATATTTCACATACAACAAACCCACAAGAGCAATGACTGATAGAGTCTTTAGCTTACCACGCTACCGCTTAGTTACACTGTCTCACCATCAGCTGATGAGTGTCAGTCTAGGTAGGAACCGGGACATCAGACCTTTTTAACTAAGCAGCTGGAAAACCGGGCTACAGCGGGGATCGAACTCTCAGCCTATGGATCCTTAAGCGAGCACTCTACCACTGCGCCACGCAGCCCGCCTGTCCAACTACCATTTTCCTCGACTATATTTGTCGGCCGTATGCTGCCAGCTAGCATACATACAGTGCACTGCACTATATTGCATGTGCACATAACGGACAAGCATGTCTCACATGCTTACAATGAGTTTTTACGGCTTAATGCTTTATAAGAACTTCAACATTACTGCTACTGCATATGAAGGAACTTCATCTGGATCGGTGTTTTACGGATATGCAACATTAGCATCACAGTTTATTCGCCTCTATGCATCCGCTTGGCAAAATACCGTCTTCTCTAAAAGCTTAAACTAACTTGATTTAAGCTTAACGTAATCGAGCAGTATTAAACTAACTTTTTTAGATTAACTAAACTAACAGTGGGGTTTACGCTTAAACTCATTTAAAATCTTACATATTTTTAGTTTAAGTTAAACTAATGAGCTCTTACATATACATCATTTCTGGGCTGTACTTGTTTTTTTAAACTTATAAGTTTACAAGTTTACTTAAACTCGTATTAAACTTAAAAACATGTTAGTTTTGAGTGAATACTTAAAATTCTAGTTTAGTTCGTTCGTCCAGCCGTTTAAGTTTTACTTAAACTAATACTCAAGTTTAGATATCCTCAGTTAAATATTTGCGTTACTTTCATATAAAAAATCAGATACGAAATTTTGCAGGCATCTATTTTTATTTTTCATATCCAGATGCAAAGTGTAACAAGCTCAACTGACACAAGGGTCTGTATTCTCAAATGTGTGCAGCATCTACCACCAGTAGTTAATAAGTCTTGTGACTGTCGAACCAGTAAATGCTGAGGCTCAAAATTCGAAACATTTATTCGGGTTTAACTTGTTCTATTCTTTTACCATGTTTGATTTCAGTAACTGCAATGGTTAGCGAGTGTGAAAAAATATTACTAACTGATGATAGTTGCTATACACATTTGAGAATATCGGCTACGATTTAGAGTACAAAAGTGCAGTTTAAATTGTTGTAACATTTTGTTAAAATTTCGAAATTTGTGCGATTTATTTTCTTCGTTTGTGAATTTTATACTGAAATTTTCGGTCATAAATTGAAAATAATAATCGGTTGTGCAATTTATAATGAAGCATTCACGTTATACTGTGTACGGTAATTAAATAATTGACCACGTTTTTGAATTGAGTACTAAACTGTACTATTATTGAAATTATACGAGCCACCTTTGAGTGGCGCTGTAAATGTCGGGCGGCGCTGTCCGCCACTGTGCGGCGCCATTTGTCACCGTCTGTAACCGTACGGTATCGTACGCAAGTAATTCACGAACGATACCGCACGGTGACGTACGTTGAAGTACGATGACGTACGGCGACGGACGGCGCATGACGTCATCAAAACGATACCGTCACCCATACTGATGTCAAGTCTGCTTGACACTCGTCAAAGGAAGTATGAACATTTTAGCGATGTTTCATCAGTGTGTAACGTTAGCACTGTGTCAATCTGTTGGATACAACGCATCGTTGCGGTATCGGCTTGTTCATAGGCTTTGTGAAAAAATTTTGCTCAAATGATAGATTGTTCAATGCAAAATTGACGCATATCTCGATCTAGAATCTTTTCCGTTTTAGAATACAGCAAGCTTATTCTATTTACAAACTACGGACAAAAGAGTAGTCAGTAGTAGTGTTACGGCTGCGATCAACGGGTACCTCTGCGGACGAATCCGAGTGGTATCCCTCACGGGTGTCCTTGGCCGTGGATCTACCTTATAAGCCTACGTGTCCAGAGGATGATGGTCCCCCGGGCGTGATATCGGGTTTTGAGAGTCACAAAATTCCGATATCGTCTTACGCCTAAGCCCTTGACGATACGCGTTTAGCGGAGAAGTAATTCGCACCCGTAGCGATCAGAGTCAAGGCCGAGTCTGTCGAACGGGCCGCCTGCTAAAATTTCTCTTAATAATTCCAAAGCGCGGGTTTCTGGATGAGCGTGGTCTTTGGCTGCTGTTCTAAGGTTGGCTGGTTTCACGGGTGATCCAAAGGCGATCCTGAAGAATTTTAAAGCATACGGTCAGCGACCCCTATAAAGAAAGGCGGATCGATCCAAGCCTCTAGGTTTTAGTGATCTTACCCTTAGTTCAGGCTAAGGCTAGCGAGAGTTATAGCTTTTGACCTAGTAATTCAATGTTTTGAAACTCCACACAAAATATTTTAAAAGCCATGGCTCAGAGCCAGGATGTTCAAAGTAGCGCTCTAGATGCAACAATCACACCCAAGTAAAGTTTTGATTTATTGTAGGAGCACATAGTACGTATGATATGAGAAACACGGTTATACCTTAATTAGGATATGCCTCGTGTTATCGAAAGTTGAACGTTGACTTGAGTTGAGTTAATTTGCGCCGAACGCTGATAGCAAGAATAAGTTTGAATAGTTAAACGTAATTGCTAAAAGTACAGAAATTAATGAATCTCCAGGTTTCAAAAATTAGCAAGTTTAAACGTGTACCTGTAGCGACCTGAATGTGGACTAACCACCTTACCGCTAGGATATCGGGCCTTAGAAAGCTGAGCGTTTTAGGTCGGCGCAGTTGCTGAGATTAAAAGCTACCGAGCCCCAATGGGTTTGGACGACGTGGGCCAAAGAATTCTTAAGTCCAAAAGACACCCTTGATTAGCATGTGCGATTGGGCGGGGATTCCCTCCGAGGGGCGTAGCATGAGGGGCTCGATAGGACAGTGACTTAAGTTGCGGTCTGAAATGCCATACATGCGTACCATGGACCCTGGAGAATATACTCGTGGTCCCAAGACTATCCCTATGTCCTAAGCACTGGCTAAGCATGTCTCCGATCGCGTCTGATGCGCAACAAAGTCTCGTTTAGAATTTCCTGGAATTTGCGAATCCTACACGGGCTACACGTCCAGCAGTTCAATTGTCAACCTGGGGAAAATTCTTACTACTATCCTAAGTAAGGCCCGGCAAGCACCATTTAAGTCTCGGGGTAAACCAAATTTTTCTAGCGTGACCGGGGCTTGGCTCTTTTGTTTGACATATCCTAAGTGCTTAGCACTAGTCTGCGGTGGCCTTCTCGTCGCGGTTGACAATTGCACAGCTCGACCCCAGTCGGGTTATCCTTCACCGATTGGGTGACTTTTAGTTTTTTAGCACGGTATGCGGATTTCCAAAAGTTAAAACCAAATTAAATTGAGGTCCTGTGTTGTCGCCAACTACAAGGAACCTGAAATTTTAGAAATTTTACTCACACCCCCTTTGTGAAACTATATAGTCCAAACCGGGCCTATAGCTTATTCATTTTGCTAAAATTTGTAGCTCGTTGAGCGCTTCTCTGGTACCCCCGTCCGGTACGCTTTAATACAGCGCCCCGAGTTCTCTCAAGTGCACCGTGTCGCCATACAGTGCACCGGAGAGAACCGGTTTGCTGCCGCGGCTCGAGCTCGCGACTAAAAAAATCTTTGAAAATTGAACTGAACTGAAAATGCAGCCCGTGCACTGCTCTTATATACCCCTCCCAGACCTCAGGTGATTGGTTTGAGTTTTTAACCAATGAAAAATCCATAGCAAACGCGATCGGAAACGATACTATTGGCCAACGCACCACGGCTGAGGAGAGCCAATGAAATGATGCAAAACAGACGCAGCGAGACGCATCTCTATTGGTTACAGAAATCGGCTGCAAAGAGCCAATGAAAGGAATTCAACCGTCACAACCGGTGCACGCTGATTGGACGGTTCAAATTTACGCGTGAAATTGGCTGTCCAACACAGAAAGGGGTCGCGCCGAAATATTGGAGTCCCTCACGATTAAGGCGGGGAAAACGCTAAGGTTTGACACAGCCGTACCCAGGCCCAAGTGCCAGGCAACCCCCGAGATCCACCGGCACGCATGTATGACTTTGACCGCCAGGTCACTCTCCTTTTTGAGTGTGACATATCCTTTTTCCTAGTATTCTTAACCAAAGCAAATGATAGAAGGGAGGGTGTTGTCAGCTTTTCAGAACCTGCATTGTATAGGGAACCCAAATAACAAATCGCAATTAGCTAAGAAATAGCAAAATTAACTACAAGAAACACACACTAATGCAAAATAGTCTCGGCACTCGTAACAAACCCATAGTCAAGCATAAGCCTAGCCGCAAGTAACTTTCAACCTATTTGGATAGCCTGTGAGCTAAACATATAAACGTGGCCTGGTAAGCTGAGAGTGAGTCCAAGTCTGATCACGTAGGAAAAAGGGACATATTCTGAAGTTGCTGCTGCAGGTGCAAAGTTTCCGGTTTTCTGTTGAATTCTAAAACATCCGTCCTACAAGGTGCCTAGCCCGAGTACCTAGTAAAAGTTTCCGAATCGTTCAAAACAAAGTTCAAAATACAACAAGCAAACATCCAGAGTAACCAAACAAGGGCAGTCCAACTCATTAATTGAAAAGAACAAGCAGATTAGCACAATAAAACATCCAAGGTGCAACTCATACATCATGATCTTATTAAAACCACTATGATACTCATCCTGCCGTTAAAAATAGCCCATGCAGCTAATAAGACTTTACAATATCTTAAACTCGGTCCAGTGAGACACTCGAAATGTGGGGTCCTAAGAAATTGTAATAGTTGTAACTTTCGAAATAGCGGTTCGCGGGTACCAGTCAGGGTGGTTTTATTGCTTCCCGGAATGCACCGAACCGGATGAGACTATTCCTATTCCCAGATGCTATAAAACATGGCTCTGCAATTCTGTCCTAAAATCCGTGGGGATTCCGAAATTTCAGGAGCTCATAACTCTTTAACGGTTAGCCGGAGACCCCTGGTCAGGGTGGTTTTATTACTCAGCCCCTTGAGCTCTATCGAAATATAGGAACTGTGAATGCGAATTCCCGAATTCGTGTTTTTGCATTTTCCACCCCTCCAATCCGTGAATTCACACACGCAAAATACCGGGGAACGGAGAGACCTATAACTCGCTAACGACTGATCGCAGACCCTAAGTCAGGGTGGTTTTATTGTTCAGCTCGACAAGCTCCATCGAATGGTAGGGGTCCCAACTAAGGATTCCGAAATTCGTATTTTGGCGTTTTCCGACCTCGGATCCGTAAAATTATACACGTAAAATTCCCAAAACGAAAAAAGGCCTATAACTTCCGAGCAAAGAGTCGCAGACCTCGAGTCAGGGTATTTTTCTTGTTCAGCGTAAGGAGCTGCGTCGATTGATACCAATCTCGATGCTCAATTCCAAAATTCGCATTTTGGCATTTTTCAACCTTGGATCCGTAAAATTATACACACTAAATTTCAAAAACTATAAACACCTCTAACTCTTGAACGAATGACTTCCGAGCCCCAGTCAGGGTATTTTTCTTACTCAGCTCGGCGAGCATTATCGATTGGTGGGGGTTTCGACCGCGAATTCCGAAATTCGCATTTTTGCATTTTTCACCCTGGGATCCGTAAAATTATACACATAGATGCACAAAACTTTGAATGGCCCTAACTCCCGAAGGAGAGGTCCTGGATCTGGGGTCAGGGTATTTTTATTGCTCAGCGCGACCGGCTCTATCGAACAGTAGAGGTTTCGTCGAGATACCTAAGAATTCACATTTTGGCGTTTTTCTGCCCCCGGATCCGTAAAGCTCCACATACAGGCATTCGGGCCTTATCTAAGTATAACTTTCGAATGAACCAACTCCGACCCATGGTCAGGATATTGTTATTGCTCCGTGCAGCGAGCTCCATTAAATAGAATAGACCAGGCCGGGGTTCTGGCACTTCTTGCCTGAGAACCCGTGTATACACAATCTCGAACTTAAACCATGAAAAGCGTAGTATACACGCGTCAGCCAGCAGAATCTCTCGCTAGGCGTCCCGAGGCTCCTGATAATTGAGATTCCGAGCCTCCCACTTGTAGTCAGAACCCACAAAAATTCCTAATATGAAAAAGCCCTCCCTTACTCGAAACGCCCGTAGCCATTCTCCCCCCAAACTTAAAATTCCACCGTTTTGAACACTCAACGTTAAACGCAACTCACGGGTCATTAACCCATCACCTCAACGCGCAGAGATTTTTCCTCATATAATCATTAAGTGGCCATTAATCACATTTACAATTGGTTGTAAAATTTCTGACTCCTCAACGAATTTTATCTACGGGCGACAACTGCATACTTTACCGAGCGGAGCGTTATAACTCGCAAAACAAAAGAGAAAGGAGGGGCGAGCGCTCGACCCATGCACCCCTTATGAATATATCATTGGGCTACAAGGGCATCCCGGGTAGACTGCTGGTACAGGGTTAGGATAAAACCTCAAGTCACTAAGAAAAACTGGTCAAGAGGGAGGACTAGTGTACTGAACTAGGGCAAACGGCCACACCCCTATTTATGTTTGAACACTGTGCTCCCAGGGCTGGTCCACCCTCCTCTATTATGTTGGGCTTGTACCTTCCCTGTACCCCAGGACATTTGTATTCCCTCCCCGGCCTCAGATGCAGCACAGCGCCGATACTCGCGTTAAAGGGACTCGACGAGTGTATTCTTGCACTGGGGGCGGGTGCCCTATGGATGCAAACAATTCCCGGAGGGGCCTAATTGGCGGTCCCTGGTACCCATACCTTAGCGGAAGGGTCGTCCCTAAACATCAAAACAGCTCTGTTCAGAGGTTGCTGCCGCCCCCGACCCACTTTTGCTTCATTAATTCTTTAAGCACTATCCACCCAGAAGAGGAGATCTGCACTCACAGTGGTCTACCTTACACGAAACGCTGTATACTTGCTAACAGACGCGGGTGGCAAAGGGTTAAACTTGGGGCTCCTCTCCCAACCAAAACGAGTCCGTGAGCAGTGCGATCGCTATAATCACTGCTCAGCGCGCTCCCTTCTTGAGGGCAACGAAGGTCCTTGCCCAAGGTTCGACTCTTTCGCACGGTATGGCATCCCCTCCCTGTCTCTGTCTAACTCCTATACTGTTCTCGTTTCGTTTAATTGCGATGTACGTTTTAGAATTTTTGCCTCCTTTAGCGATAAGCTCTACTACTATTCAGTGCGCGTATCTATTGTTTAACTACCAGTCGGATGCACGAGCGTAACAACGCAACACAGTGACTATCTAGTCGGATTCCGGTGCAAACAATGAGGGTGGTGAGAATTTTGTCTCTAAGATTGCTAGTCAAACCGGTCATGATCTCGGGGCTAGTCGCAGGCAGGAGCGCAATATTCTAGTCAGATAATTATGAGCTAACACCACATTAAGGTAGAGAGAACAACACATTAACGGATGCAATCGTATGAAAAATTACATGAAAGTACTACATGCCAGAAGATGTATATATAAAAAACATACCAGGGTGCAATAGTTACGTACTAGGAGATACCAAAAAACATACCACAATGCATAGAATAACAACGACGGAATCATGAACATAGCACAAATGATTACGGTTGATCCGCCGTGAACCCAACTAGCACAGATCGAGAGGAGAACCTTACATCCAAACTCTATAGCTCCTACTTGTTAAGTTAGAACATGTTGCCTCGATATCGTTCTATTCCGAAACCTTAAGGAGAGACAATCGGGGTGCCGAAAGTAATTCAGTAACCTGAAATTTTCATTCTATTCTCAATGGTATAAGATCCGTACCTGTGCAAGAAGGTAATGCAAAAAGGGAAGCCTGACACAAAAGATAACACGGCATTACTGCGAAAAACAAAACATTACAAAATAATGCCAAACTAAACATGCGACACCATGAAAAAGGGAAAACCAAACACAATATTAGCACGCAAAAGTCCAGAGCATACACCAAATGACGCTCGTTCCGGCAGCCAAAATCAATCAAGGTCCAAACTTCGCGAGATTGATTGTCCCGTTGATAATTTTATCACAATGAACCAAAATCTACCTAAATTCCGTACCAAAGTTGCATTCTGGGTAATGGTAAAAGGATGTGTCCCTGACAGTAGTAGGTGCAAAATACGCTTCCTGCACTGTTGTGACCCGAATAAGAGGGGGTAATTAGAGGGGAGTCCCCATTTGGAGTCCCAATCAATAGGAGTCCGTATTCCTAATAAGAGTCCGTTAGCGGATAGAGTTCCTAAACCCTAATTAGAGCCCATAAATGTCAATTATCCCTAATTGTAGTGCATAAATGACTCCAGCACAAATACGGCAGAGTTCGAAACTTTAAAACACACTGGAGTTTTGAAAGTATATTCCTAAAAGTATAACCTTGCATTATCGCTCAAATTTTTGATGCAAGGCAAAAAACGTTTATTTCAACGGATAGTACCTTGTATTATCGCTCAAGCTTTTGACACAAGACAAATAAACGTTTTCAACGGATAGTTGCAGTACCGGATATATATCAGTAACGAAGGGTGGCAGGACGTGGGTTAAAAATAAATAACAGTCCGTAACAGAATAACAAGAGGGGTACCATCTGGAGAGGCTAAATAAATATCAGCCCCATCTCTTTTTCGGGTCATTACAGTATACATCAACAAATAAACCGTGTCTTCTGTTTCTATGTCATGGCTATAGTTTTATAATTGCAAGCCTAAAATGTGTTGGACATTTGAATAGTTTTATTTTGGAACCAATTAAATCACAGAGTGGTATCTCTAGCAACATGGTAAAAAATTTTTTACAGTAGCGTAAACAGTATATAACGTGAATGCTCCATAATACTCGCAGGTCTGAGATATGCAAATTTGTATATTATTTTAATAATATATCAGTCAAAATTGTTGCAGTATTTGCAATCCCGACATTTTATTAATTTGCATACCACGGACGTATATTAAAATCGGCTGGAATGCTGTCCAAAATACGTATGTGAGGCGTTTCAACTTTAATAATACGGATATAAATGAAACTTACGACTGAGCATGACATGTGGCAAGAATTGCCGCAGCAAGTAATAGTGATAGCATTGTTACTTGCGTGCGGTTTCTTTAAATTATTAAAAGAAATTAAATAAATTAAAGCTAAAAAATAAAGTAAAATCATTCTTTTTACAAAAATTCACTCGAAGATCCAAGGGATTCACCCAGGTCGCCTACCACTAATGATAACCGAAACAAAAATTTTGTATTCAAATTTAATACTAAAATTGCCTAGGATGAGTTAGAAAATTCGCCAGGCCAGTAAGTAGGCGACTTAACTTGCTAAATTTGCCAAAACTTTAACCTGGTATTCATACCAGAATTTCCAATGACTGACAATCGAGGTTGAAACTTTTGTATGGAGCCAAAAAATGTTCTGGAGTAAGCTAAGCCCCACTGTCCTCGTCCGGCTACGATACCACAATGGTCTTAGCAATGTTTAGAACATCTGAAATTTATCTCAAAAATAATGGCAATGATTTGTCTAAGAAGTAATCTCATTATGAGTTGCGTTGATATGTAAACAATATGGTTTTAATTTAACCATCGTTCAGGAAACGTAAGTGTTTAACAATTATTACGCGTACGAGCGTTGCAAAATCTTCACAAGACGTCAACAACCCTTTCAGACCTCATCTCAGCAAAGTGTTATATAGTCGAGCGATAAGTGTAATCGCCTATCACTTATACCAAGGGTACGTATTCTCAAATGTGTGTAGTACCTAATCACCAGTTAGCAATACGTTTTCAAATAAGCGAACTATAGCAGCTACAAATGCCAAACTTGTGTGCTGCTCAAATTCAACTAATGTGCCAACGTTTACACTACTCGATTGGATGGTTCGAAATTTAAAAGTCTTATTTCCAACTGATGATAGGTGCTACACACATTTGCGAATACGTTCAAAGAAACGAAATATTAGCAATAGTATCAGGCGATTTATATGCTAATGTGTTTCATAACATTTGCCAGCCCGCCCCCACCACGGCAAAATTTTTGGGATCCGCCTCTGCATAGAATTCAAAACTACATATTTAATTAATACTCAAACTTACTTAATTTTTAGAGTTTTCGGGTTAAATTGAAACCAGATGCGATGTACAGAATATTACAAAGTGCACCAGGTTATGGTCATTTTTGTAAGAACGCTAGCACCAAACGGAAGCATTGGTCTTAACTGGTCAAAAAGCCTAAGCAGAATTTTGAACTACATTAATACAAATAGTCCAAAGGCCTACGTAACTGTAGAACTACGCCCTAAATCCGGCAGTTTTTTATATGACTACATCTGAGCAAGCTGTAATAAAAGATCTATATAACAGGGTGCAACCGGAGGTGAAAAATACCGGAGCCGGATGTCTACGAAACTTGACGGAGCCGGAGCCGGAGGTGAGGCGAAATTGGGCAGTAAAATTGATGATTCAGTAGTTAATTTTAGCCAATATCTGCAATATGTTGTTAGTTGTTTGGTTTTACGTTAATTTTGCTGCGAAATTTCGGAAATTCTTTTCTGAAAATTGTGACAAAAGTAAAACGAAACGCGCTAAACAGATAAATTTTGCAAAATTATGCAAAATTTTATTACAGAAATTGTCGGAACGTCCGGCAAAACTTTTACCACAATCGGAGCCGAAGCTGGAGGCGGTATTTCTGCCGGAGCCGCACCCGGAAGCAGACCTCCGGTTGTACCCTGCTATATAACTATTTGCATAGAAAAAATTTGAGAAAGTATTTTCAATTGTGTGTAGCACCTATGAATAGTTGACTAACCGTTTTTTCCGCTGGACTGCAATACAACAAACTTAACCATTAATTGTTTTGGTTAGGCTTCGGCTTAGGAATATGCTTATACTACTGTTCCGGCACAGTTCAATATATATTGGCCTAACTTTCAAACGATTAAAAAGCCGCTAATGAAAATTTTGCTTGTATCTCAAAGGGAAGTGGAAATTAATTGTAAATTTCCGAGTGCTTATTTATGTTGTAAATCTGTAATTTTATTTCATATTGCAAATTTTTGGTGAGTGTTCAGTGCGGCGGACGTTTAATCATACTTGTACAGGTGGTATTCACGACTGTCACACCGGCCAAGGTAAAGGACATGGGCGGAACAGTATTATAAGCATATTCCTACGCCTAAGCCTAAGCCTAAGCCTAAGCATAAAGAATCAGCATATTCCTAAGCCTAAGCCTAAGTCTAAGCCTAAGCCTAAGCCTAAGAGTAAAGAATGAGCATATTATCAAGCGTAAGCCTAAGTCTAAGCCTAAGCCTAAGCCTAAGTCTAAGCCTAAATCTAAGCCTAAGCTTAAGCCTAAGCCTAAGAGTAAAGAATGAGCATATTATCAAGCGTAAGCCTAAGTCTAAGCCTAAGCCTAAGCCTAAGCCTAAGTCTAAGACTAAGCTTAAGCTTAAGCTTAAGCCTAAATGTAAAGAATGAGCATATTATCAAGCGTAAGCCTAAGTCTAAGCGTAAAGAATGAGCATATACCTAAGCCTAAGCCTAAGCCTAAGAGTAAAGAATGAGCATATTATCAAGCGTAAGCCTAAGTCCAAGTCTAAGCCTAAGCCTAAACCTAAGCTTAAGCCTAAGCCAAAGAGTAAAGAATGAGCATATTATCAAGCGTAAGTCTAAGCCTAAGCCTAAGCCTAAGCCTAATCCTAAGCGTAAGAACGAGCACATTCCTAAGCCTAAGCCTAAACCGAAGCCTAAGCCAAGCCAAAAAAATAGTCTAAAGCTTATGCTTACTCTATTGCAGTCCCACAGAAAAACTCTCCGCCCCTGATCTTTACATGGCCACTGATGCTATACACGAAATGCTGCATGGAATGAACTATTGTAACTGCGTGAATTGTTAAGTAACGAAAGTGTTAGCGTTCATTTGGCCTGATCCCGCATGAATATTTTCGATTTCATATGAAACTTAATTTAAACCGTTCGATTTAATCATTCAGTCTTTCGGCTGTGCGCTGTACCCCGCAGGTAAACCTTCGTTTGCAATGGTTTAGCCAACTTGGGTTTACCTGCGGGTTACAACGCAACCGTGTTCGTAACAGTTGCACCAATTCGCGCTATACCTTTTAAACTTTTTTAATGTCTTCCAGCGCCGTTCGTTGAACGTCGCTGTACGTCACCCTCCGTCAGCCACCGTAGGACATCGTATCGCGTACGATGTCGTACGGTGACAGGTGGTGTAGCACCACCCAGCCAAAAAATATGCTATTATATAATTCCCAAACTGCGAAAATAATATCAATTTATATAACATGAATTCAGACACAAATTTTGAACGCAACTAAAATTGCCGCCTTTGCTTTAGCAATCATGCCCAAACTCGGCAAAATGTTTACACGTTCAATTCAACCAGAAACTCAACTTTTGAACATCGAGTTTATATAGGCGCAGTTTAGTTCAAACGTTGAACCAAAACACTCGTTGAAGCTGATACGGTTGTTCAGCGTTGCCTAATTTCGCTCGAATCTCATTAAGATGTGAAACAATATTTTTTTTCAATTCGTTGAAACGTGAAGTGTAAAAATTGTCAATATTTGAGTAAAAGCATAGTTGTTACTTGCGAGCATAGCAACAAAATATTATTGTTGAAACTGGATTTTTGGCTTCATCGCTCGACTAAAATTCAGTTAATCGACACCAACGCGTTCTCGTTTTATGATTCGAAAACGTTTTTCTCGGTGTTGTTTTTGAATTTTAGGTTGGAATAACAAACTTTAACTTTATATATCGCAATTTTGGCTATTATCACAAAATGAAGCAAAACGAAACGAACGCTAAATTGAATAACAAAAATTTGCCTTTTATATTTTACAAAACGATGGTAAAACCTGTAAAAAACCCATATTACATTAATAATTGCAAAATCTACAGTAATCATGCGTACACCAGGTGACTTTTTAAATTAGTTTCACGGTAATTTGACGTCCATAATATATACTAATCGTTGTTTTGATCTGCTTGCTCGACAACACCAGTTTGAAAATTGACCAACTGTTTGTGAAGGTCTTACGGTACAACAAATACAATCCATATGCAAGTTTTTGTGGATTCTACATAAATTACACGATATTCTTTAGCAATATTTTAAATCCGACTCGGATAGAGTTGACTGTGAGCGAATCAACGAAATGTGTATAAGTGAAACAATACAAAGTGCACCGTATGGAACAATTTACAACATATATGCGTAGTGCAAAATTTCCACAAAACGTAACAACCGCGTCGCGCACGAGCGTTAAAACTGCGATCGCTGAATGGAGATGGTAAACGCCTGTCACTCCAGTTGCCACGGTTCAAATCTTAGCGAAAAATTTAGATCACGCAATGAAATAGAAAATATTCATGAGAGAAAGGATTAGCAATTATATAACTTATCATGTTTGCAAGTTGCAAAAGATGCAAAATGTGCAATCGTATGTATTAACAATAACTATAATAGTAATAATAAAATAACAATACAATAACTATAACAACAAAATAATAAAAAGAATAGTAACAATCATAATATAACGCAATAGTAAAACCTAACATAACAATAACAACATTAACGAGTAACTACAAAATTGGACGAAAACAATAATTTTCGTTTGATGTGCGTCAGGTATTGTTGGAGCAACTTCTATATTTTGGTGAGTTCAGTGTGAAACTTTACCGTACGCATTCTAGCAAATTCGATTAATTTTTGAATTCATTGGTAGGATATCATGAGCAAAACAAAAACTATAACAACAAAAAAACAGCTAAAATACACCAGATCCAGGTAAAATAACATATTAATAACATAAAAATAGTTTCTTGTTTTCTCAGTCGCTTGCGTTCTTTGATTGGATGGTAAAATGGCAAACATTCGTTCGAGACCCACCGCGCTCCATGTGCAATATTTTGACGATGCCAGAGTGTAACCGGATATTCGTTTCCATGTACAAATCAGCATCCGGTTTTGTTTGTGTTATATTGAAATACCGGAAATTTCGTTATTTTTACGCTCACGCTCAAAATCAATTAGCTAGATTTTGTTTCAAACTTTAAAAAAAATCCCGTAAATACTTGCATGTCTCGAGTGTGTTCGCAGAAAAATAAAACATCTTTGAAACTTTTATGCTTCAATATCCGCTTTCTAGTTCCGTTATTTCGATTACTATACGTTTCCGTTATTTTTACTATTCGTTTACAACCTGAAATTTAACTATTAAAACGTGGCGCAATAATTAAAATATAGTTCGCGCACCTCAAGTGCGTATTTTACAGTTTAGTTTGCATGTTGGTACTCAAGTAATTTCAGATCTCTTTCGTTTAAATTTTGTACACTGGTATCCTGGTCCGTAGGGAATGTCTGTGCCAAAGGATTTGCCAAACGAGCGTGGTCTTCAGTAATTACGGTCAAAAAAGCCTTACAGAAAGTGCACGAAATTTTTCATTGTGGTTCAGCACTTTTGAATCGTTAGCTAAGCAATTTTACGATTATAAAACCCTATAGGTACACTTTATGGAGCTTACGGTCGGTTCACTCCAACGGTTGGTTTCACCCAAAGCTGTTGGCTTCACCCCAGCGATTGGTTTCACCCCAGCGGTTGGTTTCACCCCAACGGTTGGTTTTACCCCAGTGGTTGGTTTAATTCCAACGGTTGGTTTCACCTTAACTGTTGCTTTCACTCCAACGGTTGATTTCTTCCCAGCGGTAGTTTTTACCCCAACGGTTGGTTTCACCCCAACGGTTGGTTTTGCCTCAACCATTGGTTTCATCCCAACGATTGGTTTCACACCAGCGGCGGGTTTCATCCCAGTGGTTGGTTTCACCCCAAGAATGTGTTTCAGTCCAGGTTTGGTTCCACCCCAACGGTTGGATTCACATCAGCGGTTTGTTTTGCCCCAACGGTTGGTTTCACCCCAACGGTTGGCGTCACCCCAACGGTCGGTTTCTCCCCAACAGTTCGTTTCACCACAATACTGCAGTGACCCGAATAAGAGGGGGTAATAAGATCGGAGTTCCCATTTTCAGTCCCAATCAATACGAGTCCGTATCTCTATAAGAGTCCATAAGTGGATAAAGACCCTTGCATTCGCAAAACATCAGTTGTTACAGAAAGAAAATTACAAAAATTTTGCTGTACACAATATATCTCTGAAGAATTAATAGTTAACATGATTTTGGACGCCATTGTTTCATAATATTTTTCCAGGTCACATCGAACGAATGTGCTGGTCTAGTTACTATTCTTTTAATAGGACTATGAAACATATCCCATGTTGCTCAAATGCTGAGCAATTTGTTTCTATAGTATTCATAGTATCTTAGACAAAAGTAAGTACGCAAATTGTTGGATTATGGTACAATATGTACACCAGAATGCATTGCGTTTTTGCACGACCCGAATCATTTAAAATTTGGTTCGTCACCACATTTTATTCACAGTAAATTCAAGTATTAAAATGGAAATATATTTAAAATTGCCAAAATTAAACAAAAACGAATTTTGCTCAAAATCAGGCGCAGCCAATGTGAGGCATGAATTTGCACAAAAGGGTTAATCAGCAGACTGAATTTGCCAAATTAAAAATATTTGTAACAATTCAACATTTTTTGTTGTTTTTTAAACTTTTGTGCAAATTCATTGTTTTATTAAACAAATTAATACCAAGAGCGTGCGATATTACCCTAACAGGCAAAACTAAACAACTTGGTAGAATTTCAATGGTTCAAATTGTACCAGCACGCGTTGTGTTTTCGCCATACCCCCCCTTAGCTTGGAAGGATCGATGTCTTATGTTCATCGGTTTTCTAAACAACTTAATTTTTAAGAATAACGACAGTTTTACTATCGCTGAAATTTCGATTTTAGCTCATTAACCCCCCCCCCGTAAATGAGGAGGGCAGGCAAAAACGCAACGCGCGTTGGGTACATTTTTCAGTACACGAAATATACCAGTTGCACACTCTTGTTGAAGTAATCAACTCTTGTTAATATTAAAGTTAAATTCAACTCTCACTTGAAGACTCGAGTTATTTAAGTTTAATAATTTCAATTATCGAAACGTTTTCCTCTTTCTTAGTTTTTTTATCGATTTCGTCCATTTTAAATTTGATTTACTTAAAAAATACGCTTGAGCTAAAAAGTCTTAGGTTTCATTGAAAATGCGGTCTTTATCTTTGGTTTAAACTGTATAAATAAGTAGTCTGGGTTATACAAAAATAGACAATATGTGTAAATCAAAAACATCACAAACTTTTATTCTGAAAACTCAAATTTTCACTTAAAATACGCTGTTGTTTTAGCCTTTTTTATTCTTTTTCTTTGAATCCCTTTGAACTGCCTTTTTGTCTTGTTTGCACGATTTCAATTGCGATTTGATAGCAGCTTTGTCTGCGGTCGACAATAGTTTGGTCATTTTTCGGCAAATCATTTGAATTTCAGGAGAAAATAACTCGACTTGTTGAAACGTCAGCTTTGATAATGCGACTGATCCGCCCCTGAAACAAATTGAAAATTACCAGGAGCCATGTTGTGTATTATGAGGGTATAACACTTTGCTATTAAACACGACAGCAAAATTGAGAATAGAAAGATAAACATCATGAGATAAATTATAACTTACACCATATTTATAATTTAATATTAGAACGTTGATCCGCTATCAAATTCCAAATATTTGAATTGTCTGATATCCGGATGTGATATTCACAGTTTCTACTACAATATACTACGTTATTCGAAATATTGTCTGTAAACATCATATATGTTTGATATTGAATGTAAGCAAGCTTGAATGTCGTCTAGAATGTCATATGATGCTAAACTTTTAAATTTGAATTATTTACACTTATTAATAGAAAAATTTAAGCCAAACACAACAAACAAAAGCGAATTCAGCTTTCGAAGTCGTTAAAGCTACATTACTTAGCATTTTACCGTTTTAGTAGTGCGCACGGAATTAAATTCTACCAGAGTGCTATTAGTATACGCAGCCTCTAACTATCCTAGTCTTCAAGTAAGTAACCAGATATTCCAAATGTCCGTGCCACACCATCTCCAATATCGTATGGCGTCCCACAGTCAACAGCATTATTTGGTTAACCTGGCACAAAACCCAAACCAAAAATAGATCCACAACAAAATCAACCGGTTTACTTACTCTGATTCTTTGAGAAGCCTATAAACACAAAAACCAAAACAAAACTTCACACTTGAGCAATGGATTTCAAATATATGATTACTACAACTTAGACAGATTTATTGTAGAAAACAGTGAAAATCATATTGAACTGTTTCAGCTTAATCCGCCAATAACTTCACGTTGATACAGATTTCAAGTGCTCTTGTAGGCTTTCGTCACATTTAAGATTGAGGCTTATACTTAAGCAAAGACTTTACACACAAAGGCTTAAGGAGAAAACTTAGATAAACGCTTCGGTTTAGGCAAAGATAAGTCGTTTTATGAACCTAAGCTCACTTAAACATGACGGTTGTGCAAAGTATACAAGAGCCGATTGAATTTTGAGACAAATCGTAAGCCTGTATCTTAATATAATTTTTAGCCTGAGCCAATGATGCGGAAGTGTACATTATCTTCAACTGAAATTAACCATAAAACATTTTTTGTAATATAGAATTTACAGCATACACTGTACTGTAGTGACCGGAATAAGAGGGGGAACTGTTATTTATTTGGCCTCTCCAGAGGGTACCCCTGTTATTCGGTTACGGACTGTTATTTATTTTTGATCCGATCTGTCACCCTTCGTTACTGATATATCCGGTACTGCAATTATCCGTTGAATTAAACGTTTATTAGTCTTGAGTCAATAGCTTGAGCGATAATACAAGGTTATACTTAGGAATGTACTTTTAAAATTTAAGACACGCATTAAAGATTCGAACTCAACTTTGTTTGGTCCTGGAGTCATTTATGCGCTACAATTAGGGTTAATTGACATTCATGGACTCTAATTAGGGTTTAGGGACTCTATCCGCTTACGGACTTTTATTAGGGATATGGACTCCTATTGATTCGGGATCAAAATAGGGACCCTTCTTATTACCCCCCCCGTCTTATTCGGGTCAATACAGTATTAAGAAATATTGAATCTTGTATACTTGTCTCTTCATATTTTAAATTAGGCTTAGGCTTAGGTAAGCGAATTTCAAAACCGAAATCTGAATTCAAGCCTAAGTTTAAGGCTATGAGAGAAGTGTACATGAGCGAAATATTTATCCATCAGTGCGGCAACACTCACTCAGCAAGGTTCAAATTCGATTCCTGATAGTCACCAAGGAGTTGGGCGAACGTTGTTTGTATTTGTTCTTCCATTGCAGAGTATGAAGATGCAGTCGACATTGAAAATTCCATTGCAGATCCCATCAATTCGCCTTCATTTGACATCGCTTCAGGACTGATGCCAGATTCAACAACTGCTCCTGCTCCCATTGAGGTGCAAGCATCCTGCGATCCAACCACGCTGAAGTATACGGCAGTTATAAATTAACCCTTTCTTGCACGAATATTTTCGATTTGATCTCAGACCTAAGCCTATGTTCACAATCGTATTAGTACCTATTTCCAGTTAGTGACGGGACATTTGACTTTCGAATCCCATAGTGGTAAACTTCGAAAATGAAACACATTTTTCACTTTTGATTTGTTCAACTTATGTGCAAATTTTTCAATTTGCATATGCAACCGTTCGTGAGTTTGAAAACCTATGACTAACTGGTGCAAGCTGCTATACGCGTTTGATAATATAACCCCTTAGTTTACACCAGAATATCGAATCAGACTCGCTCAGATACAAGGCGTTTGCAGCTACTGATTGACTATAGGAGCATGACGCTTGAGTCCGAGGACAACTTCGCGACTTGTTTGAATTGTTTTGAGAATCGATACTTTTCCTAAAATGTCTCGAAATGCCGCCTGACATTTTTGATTTTAACAATTTCTTATTTAAGAATTCTTTCCATAGCCGATATTTTAAACAAAATGTTTTTAATTTCCTCACAGCGGACACAAGATTTCAATATCGATTTACAAACTTACATTTCTGTTCTGGTTTCGTCAATTTTAAATTTTTCTTTTTTCAACGATTTCAATTGCGACATTACGGTTTTCTTAACAGATTTGAACGACGATCGAGTTTCTTTTGTCAGCTTCATAACTCGAGCTGCAGCAATTGTTTTCGGTGGAAGACACACGGCGAACGTAACTTTCAACGACGCTTCAGTCAAACTCGAACTAAAATGTAAAAAATATTTTAACTTACACCTGGTTGTCTCTGGAACTGAATTATTATCGGGAAGCACTATTTTAACCCTTTCTCACATGAATATTTTCTATTTCCCCTGAGACCTACTTTTATGCTAGGATTCAAACTCCAGTGACTGCAGTGGGAGGCGTATACCATCACCACTCGGCTATAGGAGCTTGACGCTCGAGCACGAGGGGGCTCTCACGTCTTGTGGTGATTTATTACTATGTATATGTGTTGCAATTGTTAAACACGGTGCGATATATATTATTTAACGTATACACACTGCGCTGAGTTGCCTATAGGCAACTCAATGTGAGAAGGGGTTAATGTTTAACAATGAACCTTGAAACCAAAATCGACTTTGCATTTTTTCGAAAAAATGTCATTTTGATATGAAATGGTCAGGGGCAATGAGCAGCTCAAATACGCAAAATTTTCAAAGTCCGACTATTTTTGCGCAATTATTAGCTGGCAACTGAATAAACGTAAAATATACGTTTTGCAGTCAATCTGTCAGATGGATTTAAACCAAAGCGCAAGAGTCAAATGGCAATAAACAAAAACGCAACGCGCACTGTGTAGATTGTTCTACATCTAATATACGTCGATGCATTTTCTTATTAAACGATCAACATTCTCAACTGCAAACACCAATTATTTTAGCTAAAACGCTAAAAACGATGCTGAAATTTGAAATTTTTATCTCAGAATAATAAAATTATGACATTGGTATTTCAACAAAACACTGCCAAAAATGGTGAGTCAAATTGACTTTCTCCGAAATAGGCTTTTCCTCACTACAGAAACTGAGTCAAAATTTTGATTCTGCCAGTGTCAAATTGAGTCGGATTTGACTCAGGCGGAGTCTAATTTTGACTCAGGTTGTGTAGTCACGAAAAGTCTATTTCGGAGAGAGTCGATTTGACTCACCATTTTTTGCAGTGTACGCACTCAAAATAATATTTCTGATATTTAAGAAACAGTTTCTTAGATTGGAGAAATATGATTAGCAAGGTGCACTTGAAAAGTATTTCTGTTATGACAGAAATGTTTTCAAAAAACGTTTTGAAATAAAGTCTGAAAATAAACGTTTTCCAGATATTTTTAAAAAATTGTCTTAAATATCAGCAAAACTTTTCAGATTTGCCACAGAAAACACTTTTCTGAATAAATTCAGAAATACTTTTTTTGTGTGCGGTGTGTGTGCAAAATATGGGCAAAATGTTATGCTTACGATTGTGGATACAACCGCTCCATGATGTTTTCGAAAATACTTGACATTGAATTACGTAACGTTTCTGCAAGCTCTGTTGCTGTAAACGCCTGAAATGCAGTTGCTGTTTTGGCCGCGGTCAGCACTGTATTGTCATTAATTGATTCCGATTGTTCGATTTGTTCACTGGTTATCTCTGGGGCTGCAGGGTCAAATTCAATATTTGAACAGACGGCATTCAGCTGATTAAGAGCTCTGAAAATAGTCAATTTCCGTGTTTTCCAAACATAAGAAACATTTGATTGGCGGTCGACTACACGCTTAATGTAGCAATATGGTTCAATACATTACAAAATTAAACAGAACGTATGAATAATGCGTGGATTACGTTACCAATTGTGCGATTGGGACCTGTTTTGTCACTATGCCCATAGCGGTACATACTAATGTTTTGCTACATATATAGGCTGGTTTCTTTACGCAAGCCAAAATGTGAGAACAAGGATGGATACATTTTCAAAATAGGCAAAGCATTTGAATAAGATTTTGTATTCATTTAGGTGCCCGGCACATCGCAGAGATAAATTGTCCTTAACTCCAGAAACTGTTTCTTAAACATATGACTATTGGCCCATGTATAGAACAGAGCCGGATCGTTTTCCGGAGGCGCTATAATTGAGTCAGTTTAAGCTTTAGGCTAATTTTTTGCTTAGGCTTAGGCTTAGGCTTAGGCTTAGGAATATGCTTATACTACTGTTCCGGCTCTGTTCTATACATGGGCCATAATTGAGTCAGTTTAAGCTTTAGGCTAATTTTTTGCTTAGGCTTAGGCTTAGGCTTAGGCTTAGGAATATGCTTATACTACTGTTCCGGCTCTGTTCTATACATGGGCCCGACTAATAGTTCTGTGCGTAGCGGACACAGCATGGCATATGTTCCATAGCAGCGTTTTTGGGTGGATCCTATCCTGTCAGAAAGCATCTAAAGTTTGTGTTCACCTTTCAAATTTTGACGTATAAGACATTCGATCGAAGTAATCATTGCCGAAAAACTAGAGCGTATTTTCGGCAGGTTTGTGGTGGGTCCATAACAGACTAGGTTTTGATTCTAGATTACATTATTTTGCTTATACTTAGGCTTAGACTTAGGCTTAGGCTTAGGAGAACATTTTTGCAACGCTTAGGCTTAGGCTTAAGCTCAGGCTTAGGAGCACATTTTTGCAACGCTTTGGCTTAGGCTTAGACTTAGGCTTAGGAGAACATTTTTGCAACGCTTTGGCTTAGGCTTAGGCTTAGGCTTAGGAGCACATTTTTGCAACGCTTTGGTTTAGGCTTAGGCTTAGGAGCACATTTTTGCAATGCTTTGGCTTAAGCTTAGGCTTAGGCTTAGGAGCATATTTTTGCAACGCTTTGGCTTAGGCTTAGGCTCAGGCTTAGGAACAGATTTTTGCAACGCTTAGGCTTAGGCTTAGGCTTAAATTGTAATATATGTGACTTTGCAAGCTTGAAAACTGTACAAGTAAAAATTATTGATCTCAAATAAATATACATTTTCAAACTTTTCAGTTCAATAACGGCGCTTTTAAATTCAATTTTATTACACCACTCTCTAAAAACTTAAACTTAAAATATAGCTTAACTAAACTTGAATATTAGTTTCAGTATAACTTAAAAGGCTGGACGAAGTAACTAAGCTAGAATTTTAAGTTTTAATTAAACTACCGTTTTTGAGTCAACACGAGTTTAAGTAAACTTATTTTTAGTTTAAGTAAACAAATACAGCCCAGAAATTATGTGTATCTAAGAGTCCGCTGAGTTTAGCTTAAACTGAAAATATGTAACATTTTAAATGAGTTAAAGCGTAAACCTACCTGTTAGTTCAGTTAATCTAGAATGTTAGTTTAATACTGCTGGATTAGCTTGAACTTAAATCAGGTTAGTTTAAGCTTTTAGATAGCATATAAACTTTTAAATTCATATTGAAAACGAAATTTATTAAAGCGTCGTATGTAGAACAGAAATTTGTTTTTCCACACAGTGTAAGCAAATTATTATGGATGATGCATTAGTCTTAGAAACTTGACTCTATATATAATTATAAACATACTCAGGAACTGTGGCATCGTTCGAATCGTCCGCAGTTGCAGATGCGCTTGTTGCTTCATCGGTAACCAATTCCGTAGTCGTTTGTTTTTCGGCAGTTGTTTCTGGCTGCGCCCCAGTTTCTGAGTCGTCATCGTCCTGAATATTCTCGGTCGCTTCTGCAGTGCCGCTGGTTCCTTCGTTTTCTGCGTTTTCAGTGCTCTTGTTGTCTTCTTCTGTGCTATGATGACTAATTGTCGTTGCTGTAACAGTTAAAGTCGTCGGTTCCTCTGTGCTCGTTTCGACACTTGAATCTTGAACAGTTTCGGTGTTTGTTGCTTCAGTTGAACTAAAATATTAAAATTGAAAAATATAATGAAAAATATTTTTTCTTTCAAAAGTAATCGAATCATGGTAATTGCTGAATCCAGGCAAATAGCCTACACACACTACGTAAACATATATCTAACCGGATTGCTGCGAAGACATGGTCCATGTATATAACAGGGCCGGATCGTTTTCCGGAGGGGCTATAATAGAGTCAGTTTAAAAATATGCTAATACTACTGTTCCGGCCCTGTTCTATACACTGGTCGAAGACACTATGAAATGTATTTTTCATCCTAGAATAATCCTTATAAACATTTTCATCGTTGCATTCGCTTAATCTACTGTTACGCCTCTAAAAGTAACAACATAGGCCGTTGCATTGATGAGTCTGTCGTTTCAATTGTGACACAAATCATCACAGCGGAACTATTGGTTTTTTCAAAAAACTTGAATTATTTGAATACTCAAGAATACGTTATCGTTTTTAAAATAGAAATTTTTAAACATAAAATATATTAAACTAAAAAAAGGTTTTATTAAAAATGATAAAAAGTTAACAAGATAATTTGAAATATGTCTCATCGATGTGATAAATGGCCGGACAAATATAAACCTGGATTGAAACAACGAATGAATTATGGTAAATGTGAATGAAGACATTTCGAAGAAATGGATATGAGGCAGTGTGCAGCCGGATGTGAACAATGCCGAAGCCGGAGCCAGGCGCCGGAGGCCGATTCTCTGCCGACGCCCGGAGCCGGTGGCAGACCTCCGGTTGTACCCTGATATGAAGCGGTAAGTTACATGAACAAAGTTCAACTACTGATTGCTTCATAGACGCGTATATATTTAACATCTAAATTTTACCATAATTCGCATTCCGTTTCTGCGGTTTTTGACGCAGCTGTAGACGATTCTGTCGGTTCGGGTGTTTGATATTCTGTTTCAACTGCTGTAGTTTCATCTGTTGGTTCGGGCTGTTTCGTTTCCAATTCATCAGATGATTTTGATTCCAACTGTTCCGGTTCTGGTTCGCTATAAGCTTCGCTGGGTTCGGGTTGTTCAGACAATTCATCAGATGATTTTGATTCCAACTGTTCCGGTTCTGGTTCGCTATAAGCTTCGCTGGGTTCGGGTTGTTCAGACTGCGGAGCGTCTGATGGTTCAAGTTTAGGTTCATCTGTTGGTTTGAGCTGTTCCGTTACCAATTCAACAGTTGATTTGGTTGATTCGGGTTTTTCAGATTGTAAAACGCCAGATGACTTAGTTGTTGGCTCTAACTGTTCAGGTTCTGATTCAGTATGCGCTTTGCTGAGTTTGGGTTCTTCAGATTCTGGAACACTTTGCGGTTCAGATTTAATTGCATCCGTTGGTTTGAACTGTTCCGGTTCCGATTCGCCATTAACTTCACTGAGTTCGCGTTCTTCAGATTGTGAAACGCTGGGTGGTTCAAAGTCAGTTCCATCTTTTGGCTCGAGCTGTTCCGTTTTGAATTCGTCAGTTAATTTGGTTGGTTCAAGGTCTTCGGATTGAGAAACGCCTGATGATTTGGTTGTTGGTGCCAACGGTTCAGATTCCGATTCGCCATATGCTTCGCTGAGTTCAGGTTCTTCAGATTCTGGAACGTCTGGTGGTTCAGATTTCATTCCATCCGTTGGTTTGAACTGTTCCAATTCTGATTCGCCGAATGCTTGGCTGTGTTCAGATTCCAATTGTTCCGTGATAAATTCTTCAGTTAATGCGGTTGCTTCGAATTCTTCAAAATGTGAAACGCTCAATGATTCAGCTGATGATTCCATCTGTTCAAGTTCCGATTCGCTATCTTCAGATTCTGGAACGCTTGACGGCTCAAACTCAGTTTCATCTGTGGATTCAGCGAATATTTCGGTTGGTTCGGGTTCTTCGGATTGCGAAACACCTAATGATTCAGCTGTTAGTTCGAATTGTTCGGATTCCGACTCGCCATATGTTTCGCTTGGTTCGGATTCTTCAGATTGTGGAACGCCTGATGGTTCCAACTCATTTTCGTCTATTGTTTCAAACACTTCTGTTTCCACCTCACCAGATGGTACACTTGGTTTTAGTTCCTCAGACTCAAACATATCGGAGAACATACTTCCAGCTTCATCGGTAACACCAATCTCCATACTCGATTTTAACTCGTCAGATTCAGATCCTGAAGATGATTTAGATTGATTTTCATCAGAGATATCGAGCTCGTTTGATTCAGATTCGCCAGATGATTCACTGGATCCCGTCTCTTCGGAATTAGATATTGAAGATGAATTTGATCCACTTTCTTCCGAACTTTCGAGACTTGATATAGAGCCTTGTGATTCGTTTGATTCCAATCCACTTGATGATTCGTTTGATTCCAATCCACTTGATGATTCGTTTGATTCCAATCCACTTGATGATTCGTTTGATTCCAATCCACTTGATAATTCGTTCGATTGTAGATCTCCAGATTCTGGATCGTCCGATGACTTTGCTTCTGGTTCCGCTGAACTTTTCACCTCTTCTGATTCAGATTCACCATATGATTCGCCAGAAAATTCGTTTGCGAGTATATTGTCATCGCTTACAGCGTTAGCGTTAGTAACACTGTCCTGCCTAAAAAGATATATGTTAAGTGCAATTCAACAGAAATTTTCATTATTAACATAATTGCTAATTTTTCTCAAAAATGTATTCTCGTTTTTAGACTAACGCACAAGTTAAGCCCTATTCACACGTGCAAGTTTTATTCCTGCCAAACTTGCGCATGCATCTGTGCAAGTTCGGTCAAAAAAACAACTATGAAGTTCTTGCAGTTGCAAATTTTTCGCTGGAATTCATGCTATTAAATTTAATTTGTACGTGTGAACACAGGTGCAAGTCGATTGAAGTTCCACGGGACTAGTTTTGCACTTTTAATGTGGGATTCACGTTATAACCGGAGCAGGATTGATAGGCGTCCCGAAAGAACCCCTACGTTCTTGCTTTGGCCTATTTATTTATATCATATATAAATGCTTTATTCACATGGGTGTAGCCACGATTTCAGAAAGACGGGAAGATCACATTCTACAAAAAGTTCGAAAACGAGTTTCTTGTGACGCAAATTGAACCCGTGTCGCAAAACCCAGTATCCCTAAATCCCAAAACGAGGGGAGAGAGGATCAGGGACGTGGTACTTCCCGGAGCACACAATGAAAGAAAACTTTCCGCATAAATTTTGTTTTGCGGGAGAGTACTCACTAAAAATATACTTAAAATTAAGTAAAACTGTTGCATTGAGGGTGCATTATAGTGCCCTTTTGGACTAATCTTTGGTCATGATTAAGGGGGCATATGCCCCTACGGCTCCCCGTTTCCAATGCCAGTGTGTACTCACCAAAATATATTTAAAATTAAGTAACACAGTTGCCGAGTTATTAAGTGCCGGTTTTACTTACTATGGTGCTTGGCAAAGTGTTACTTAATTTTAAGCAAACACAAAATTTTTAGCTTTATATTTACTTAATTAATTACGAAATGACAGCAGTAGTTTTACTTATTTACATTATTTAAGCAAAGATTTACTCAATATTTAGTACACTTATACTTACAAAAGTTAGTAAAATATAACTATAGTATTTTAAGTAGAGTGTTTTACAGAGTAGAGAAACCCCTTAAGCCCTATCCTTGGCCTATTGTGATATTATATATAAATTCTTTATTTACGTGGGCGTAGATAGGATTTCGGTAAGAAGGATGTGTTACATTTTCATAAAGTATCGAGACAGTTTCAAAAATCCCAACGGGAGTGACACCTGAAACCTCCCTGGCTGCACCGTTGCGTAAACATGGACCACATTTTCGGCCCATGTTACGCTGAGGGCCGTCCCGCTGTCCCGGGACAATGGGACAGCGGGACAGTGGGACAGTAGGACAGCGGGACAGTAGGACAGCGGGACAGTAGGACAGTGGGACAGTAGGACAGTGGGACAGCAGGACAGTGGGACAGCGGGACAGTAGGACAGCGGGACAGTAGGACAGCGGTACAGTAGGACAGCGGGACAGTGGGACAGCAGGACAGTGGGACAGTAGGACAGCGGGACAGTAGGACAGCGGGACAGTGGGACAGCGGGACAGTAGGACAGTAGGACAGCGGGACAGTAGGACAGCGGGACAGTAGGACAGCGGGACAGTGGGACAGCGGGACAGGGGACAGCAGGACAGTGGGACAGCGGGACAGTAGGACAGCGGGACAGTGTTACAGCGGGACAGTAGGACAGCGGTACAGTAGGACAGCGGGACAGTGGGACAGTAGTAGGACAGCGGGACAGTGGGACAGCGGGACAGTAGGACAGCGGGACAGTGGGACAGCAGGACAGTGGGACAGCGGGACAGTAGGACAGCGGGACAGTAGGACAGCGGGACAGTAGGACAGCAGGACAGCGGGACAGTAGGACAGCGGGACAGTAGGACAGCAGGACAGCGGGACAGTAGGACAGCGGGACAGTGGGACAGCAGGACAGTGGGACAGCGGGACAGTAGGACAGCGGGACAGCAGGACAGCGGGACAGTAGGACAGCGCGACAGTAGGACAGTAGGACAGCGGGACAGTGGGACAGCGGGACAGTGGGACAGCGGGACAGTGGGACAGCAGGACAGTGGGACAGTGGGACAGTAGGACAGCGGGAGAGTAGGACAGCGGGACAGTAGGACAGCAGGACAGTGGGACAGCAGGACAGTGGGACAGCAGGACAGTGGGACAGCGGGAAAGTAGGACAGCGGGACAGTAGGACAGCGGGACAGTAGGACAGCGGGACAGTGGGACAGCAGGACAGTGGGACAGCGGGACAGTAGGACAGCGGGACAGTAGGACAGTGGGACAGCAGGACAGTGGGACAGCGGGACAGTAGGACAGCGGGACAGTAGGACAGCGGGACAGTAGGACAGCAGGACAGCGGGACAGTAGGACAGCGGGACAGTGGGACAGCAGGACAGTGGGACAGCGGGACAGTAGGACAGCGGGACAGCAGGATAGCGGGACAGTAGGACAGCGCGACAGTGGGACAGTAGGACAGCGGGACAGTGGGACAGCAGGACAGTTGAACAGCGGGACAGTGGGACAGCAGGACAGTGGGACAGTAGGACAGCAGGTCAGTGGGACAGTAGGACAGCGGGACAGTGGGACAGCGGGACAGTAGGACAGTAGGACAGCGGAACAGTAGGACAGCGGGACAGTACGACAGCGGGACAGTGGGACAGCGGGACAGTGGGACAGTAGGACAGCGGGACAGTGGGACAGTAGGCCAGCGGACAGTAGGACAGCGGGACAGTAGGACAGCAGGACAGTGGGACAGTAGGACAGCGGGACAGAGGGACAGTAGGACAGCGGGACAGTGGGACAGTGGGGCAGCAGGACAGCGGGACAGTAGGACAGCGGGACAGTAGGACAGCGGGACAGTGGGACAGCGGGACAGTGGGACAGCAGGACAGCGGGACAGTAGGACAGCGGGACAGTAGGACAGCAGGACAGTAGGACAGCGGGTCAGTGGGACAGCGGGACAGTAGGACAGCGGGACAGTGGGACAATGGGACAGCAGGACAGTGCGACAGCAGGACAGCGGGACAGTAGGACAGCTGGACAGTGGGAGAGCGGGACAGTGGGACAGCGGGACAGTAGGACAGCGGAACAGCGGGACAGTGGGACAGCGGGACAGTAGGACAGTGGGACAGTAGGACAGCGTGACAGCGTGACAGTGGGACAGCAGGACAGTGGGACAGTGGGACGGTAGGACAGCGGGACAGTAGGACAGTAGGACAGCGGGACAGTAAGACAGAGGGACAGTGGGACAGCAGGACAGTGGGACAGCGGGACAGTAGGACAGTATGACAGCGGACAGCGGGAAAGTAGGGCAGTGGGACAGTAGGACAGTGGACAGTAGGACAGCGGGACAGTGGGACAGCTGGACAGTAGGACAGCGGGACAACGGGACAGTAGGACAGCGGGACAGTGGGACAGTGGGACAGCGGGACAGTAGGATAGTGGGACAGTGGGACAGTAGGACATCGGGACAGTAGGACCCCGGGACAGTGGGACAGCGGTACAGTAGGACAGCGGGACAGTCGGACAGCGGGACAGTGGGACAGCAGGACAGTAGGACAGTGGCACAGTGGGACATCGGGACAGTAGGACAGCGTGACAGTAGGACAGCGGGACAGTAGCACAGTGGGACAGCAGGACAGTGGGACAGTAGGACAGTGGGACAGTAGGACAGCGGGACAGTGGGACAGTAGGACAGAGGGGCAGTGTGACAGCGGGACAATGAGACAGTGGGACGGTAGGACAGCGGGACAATGGGTTAGTAGGACAGTCCCGCTGTCCTACTGTCCCGCTGTCCCACTGTCCCACTGTCCCGGGACAGCGGGACGGCCCTCAGCGTAACATGGGCCACATTTTCTATACTTAACCACGAAAAATTCCGCGTTTTACAAACATTTCCCAATCAAACAGAGAAAAATAGTGGCTTTCAACTTTTCCACATTTGCGATCTTCCAAACAAAGCCTATGTACCGTGTCAAAAATACCTCATCATTGCTGCTATGAGATGAATATAAACAAATCTTACCCCTGAACACTGCATGTTGCAATAAATGCGATAACAACCAATACCTTTATCATTATTACTTGCTTGAAATTGATTAATTAACGAATTTTAGGATCTAAAACGTTAATAATAGCAAACTTAGCATTTTATCAGTAAACGAAAACTTTTAATTGAAATCACATTGCAACTCTTTATTCTGAGTTGAATAATTGGTTTATAGTTTAAGTGAGTCTTCAGAATTCAAAATCAAAGCTTCCATCAAAACAACTGTGTTTCAAGGAAAACTAGAGAAATTGAAAGGTCTAAATTAAAGCATTTGTTACAATCCAAACTTTAGTATTGAAGTACTTTAAAACATACGAAATGTCGAATGCAAGTATTAAATCAAGTAAGCGACAAAACGGATTTAAAAGAAGCTTAAACGGGAGTTTTCAAAACCATGAATATAAGAATTTAACCCTTTCTCACATGAATATTTTCTATTTAACCTGAGACCTACTTTTATGCTAGGATTCGATCTCCAGTGACTGGAGTGGGAGGCGTTTATCATCACCACTCAGCTATAGGAGCTTGACGCTCGAGCCCGAGGGGGCTCTCACGTCTTGTGGTGATTTAGTGCTATGTAAACGTGTTGCAATTTTTAAATACGGTGCGATATATACTATTTAATGTATATACACTGCGCTGAGTTGCCTACAGGCAACTCAATGTGAGAAGGGGTTAAAATTATAGTTTCATTTACCGTACGAATTGTCACACGTGCATCAGTAACTAATAAAAAACAACATCCCAATGAAAAAACACTTATTTGCACAAGCTAATAGCTACGAACAAAAAAGTATTTCTAAATTTATTCCCGAAAATAATTTCTGTGGCAAATCTGAGCAGTTTTTCTAATATTTAGGACAATTTTTCTTTAAAAATAACTGGAAAACGTTAATTTTCAGAGTTTACTTTAAAAACTTTTTTGCAAAACTTTTCTGCTATAATAGAAATACTTTTCAAGTGCACCTTGCAAAATTATATTTGTTAAATTTAAGAAAATGTTTTCTTAAATATCACAAATATTATTTTGAGTATAAGGGATAATAAGACAACACTTTACCACGGAACTACATTATCCAAACAGCGCAATCAGATATCAAAAAATCCATTAGAATAATACCTATTAAGGTTTTACAGAATGAAACTATAACAATTTTTGAATCATTTTCACGAGTTGGACTCAAATTTTCAACCTTATATACGATCCAGCTGAAAACAAAATAGAACAATTAAATTGTTTTCAATATAAAATCACTGGATGCGTTCAAATAACAACTTTACGCCAACCAGACATTAGCACTAAGAGGCACATTTGTTTGTTACCAAACGCCAATGTTTTCGACTTAAAATCGTCGCAATGTTTTTACTCCAAATTTTACGTTTCATAGCAGTTGTTTTGAATAACAACGAATACGCTTAAGCATTAACGATCCTCACATAAATAATAATAATAATAATACTAATAATAATAATAATAATAATCCAGGATACATTGGCCTAATGTACGATTGTGTTAAAGTTTTAATATTTTTAATAGTTTTGTTATTCGAACAAATGGTAGGAACGACCAAAATTCAATGTACGGACTTCGTTCGATTGGGATTTTATGGATGTGAATGAATGCGGGACGAAAACATTATCGCCTGTCTTACACAATAACAATAACAACTGTACCAACACGTGAACCAAATCGGCTCCATAGGTAGGATATTACTTGTGAAATATGGAACGCAAACGAGTTTTAATTCAGATAATTTTGATTCTCAGTTGAGCACTCGAGTTACTCAAGTTTAGGGAAAATATTTGCAAATATCAAGTCTTTTTTCTATGTTTTTATGTTTTAATTTTGGTTATCAATTTTGACTAATTAGATTTTTCACTTGATAACCACGTTTGAGCTACAGGATCCAAGGTTCGATTCTGGGTGCGGTCTTACGTCGTCTCGGCCATATATACAGTTGAAACACGTCGTCTTCCGCAACACCATATGGCTACACAAAAATTGACCTTTTCACGTTTCCCAGGCTCTCTCGCAACAGTTCAAATTAGAATCTTTTCGCATGTGGTTTCGGATTAATTGTCGTAGGGATTGCCTTATATCCGTGAAACTTATTTTTTATTTAAGCAAATCAAGTCAACATTTCAGGTTGAATAGCCAGCTCCATTACTCATTCTAATACACTGTAAATTCTAATGAGTTGATTAATCTGTTCAGCTAGCGAGTTGGATATTTCTAAATTAAAATCAGTAAACACTAACACATTCTGCGTTGAGTTGAATCTCTCTGTGTGTTGAGTTTACTCTCAGTGAGTTAGTTATTTGGCTTAGAATGAATTGAATCAACTCAAAATTTTGAGTTCTGATAGTCCTAAATCAACTCACTGAAATTTACAGTGTAGTTATATCGATAGAAATTATCGTGTTTTTGAATTTTCGTTTTTATTCTTGAATTTATGTCGGTCACACGTTACGATACGTGCGGCTTGCACCACTATTGTCCTCCCATACAGCTTGATACATTACCAACACTACACTGTAAATTTCAGTGAGTTGATTATAACTCAGAACGAGTTGAATCACTAAGTTCTGAGTTAGGAGGTGTTCTCGAATCCGTACGCAACAGCGTTTTATATTTCGTGTATATTAGACATAAATCGGCCGATCGTGAGCAGAGTATCAGGTGCTCGCAGTGTGGTGGCAGCTCGAATCACTTACGACACCCCGACAAGTTACGTTCGAAACACAATAAAACTTGTAAACCCGTCTCAAAAACGAATATAATTTAGTAATACGCGAGTTTTAACAGCGTATGAATTTGCTAAATTTGAACTTTAGTGATATAGCAGTATGAGTATACGCCAATGATAACTTTTGGCAGGATTCGAATCGAGCTTGGGATTTGACAGTTTTCGTCGTTTTCAATGATAGAAACCGCACAATAACGAATCGAGAAGTTTTAGAGTAACTGTGAAAATGGGCCTACCTTATGTGAAACTAAATTTTAAACACAGTTTTGCCAAAAATCCATATGAACGCATAGAATTTTGTGGCAAAACTGTAAAATGTTCGAAATTAGCTAAAAAAGCACTGGACGATTACATCGTTTCAAGTAACTCGTTGCAGACACCTCAGTATTTTTTGTTTTGTTAGGATTTTGCATGTGCGTACTGTACGTATCGTAACGTGTGACTGACATTATGTGAGATATTGGGAAGGTTTGCATATGGGCGGAGTTTCACGCATTTTTATAGTTAAATTAAAAAAAATTAGTGCCCCGGAAAAAAAAAAAGGGAATTATTAATTGGGTTGTTTATAGATAAAGAAAAAAAATAGTTAACTGAATAAACTCATATACGGAAAAACAAAAATTAAACGCAAACAAAAAAAATGACCTAACTAAAAAATTATCCAACCCAACAAAGAAAAGAGGAGGACCGATATCCCGGAAGGGATAAAAAAAAATAGATTTATACTTTCCCTTTTTTTTTTTTTTTCTTAGGCTTAGGCTTAAGCTTAGGAATAGGCTCATCCTTACACTTAGGCTTAGGCTTAGACTTAGACTTAGGCATAGGCTTAGGAATATGCTTATACTGCAGTTCCAGCCCGATTCTATACATAGGCCCTTTTATCGATGGCTGATTAAAACTGAATTGCAAAACATACAGTACGAGGTTAGTTTGGTTTTAAAGAATAACAAATAAAAAGTAGTTAAAACAAACAGAATTATAGTATATACAAAAAATAATCGACAATAAAAACAATAACATCAAACTGTTATTCTGAAAACTCAAAATTTTGCCCTTAAACTACGTTGTTTTTAGCGTTTTCCTTTGTTTTTCTTTGAATCCTTTTGAACAGTCTTTTTGTCTTGTTTGCACGATTTCATTTGCGCTTTGATTTCAGCTTTGTCTGCGGTCGACAAGAGTTTGTTCAGTTTTCGGCAAATCATTTGGATTTCAGGTGAGAATAACTCCACCAGCTGGAACGTTAGCCTTGCTAATGCGACAGTTCCACCCCTGAAACAATTTTATATATTACAGCTTACATAGCTAGTTTGCCGTGCTACAACTACAGTATATTTGAAATAGACGATTTCGGCATATTTGAGGCACAACCAAACGGACGCTTCAACGTTCGTTAACAACGCATTAAACAGACTGGATTATGATTTGTAAAAATGCTAACAGAATCAATGATAAGTCACAAATGTAAAACACGAATTACACCAAATTTACAGTGTGATAAAATGTTTAACCCATCGCAGCGAAGAAAAAAGCCCGGTGCCTATTACCCGACTTGAAATTTGAAATTTTTTGGAGTGGGACCGTGGTACAAGCCAAATGTAGCGCCCGATGTGGGACTGTTGCACTAAGCCAAATGTAGCGCGGCTTCTGCCCTTTCATCTTCAGATGCTCAAACTCGGGATGCTGTAGCGCTGGTATGCGCGGACTGTGACTGGGCATTCGCATATCATTGCGAACCAACACAAATCCTTCATATCGAAGTCGCGCTGTCGTAGTCGTTCTTCGCTTATACGAGCAATCATGGCTTATTCGGTTGCGCTCTGACAGTGTTGCTCTGGTGCAAACTGTATTGCAACGGGTTTTGTACCTCCCATAGTGTTTCCATCTTAGGTTTAGGTTCCAAAAAATTGCTTATTTAAGCCTAAGCCTAAACTGGAGTATAAGCGTTAACCTTAAGGGCTATGAAAGTGCACAACTGGCAAGAAACGCATGTAATGCGCGCTGCAAAAAATGGTGAGTCAAATTGAGTCTATCCGAAATAGGCTCTACGGGACTACACAAACTGAGTCGAATTCGACTTCGCCAGAGTCAAACATGCGATTCAGTGGGTCGAATTTGACTCAGTTTGTGTAGTCCCGTAGAGCGTATTTCGGAGAGAGTCAATTTGATTCACCATTTTTTTGCAGTGCGGGAGTGACCTCAGCAATAAAAAATGCCTACAATGACGCAAACGTAATCTACTAGACTGCTATGATATCTTGGTTTGAATGTTTTTAACTGACAGAACAAGCTTCCCAGTATCCAAGTCTTCGAGTGACCTGGGATTTCTTAACGTCTCTGCAACACCATCTCCAATATCATATGGCGACCCACAGTTAACAGCATTATTTGGATAACCCTTTCTCACATGAATATTTTCTATTTCCCCTGAGACCTACTTTTACGCTAGGATTCAAACTCCAGTGACTGGAGTGGGAGGCTTATTCCACAACCACTCAGCTATAGGAGCTTGACGCTCGAGCCCGATGGGGCTTCTCACGTCTTGTGGTGATTTAGTACATTGTATACGTGTTGCAATTGTTAAACACGGTTCGATATATTATTTAACGTATATACACTGCGCTGAGTTGCCTATAGGCAACTCAATGTTAGAAGGGGTTAACCTGGCACAAAACCCAAACCAACAATAGATCCACAACAAAATCAACCCGTTCACTTACTCTGATTCTTTGAGAAGCCTATAAACACAAAATACAAAACAAACCTTCACAGTTGAGCAATGGATTTCAAATATATGATTAGTACAACTTGGACAGATTTATTGTAGAAAACAGTTAAAATCATATTGAATTTTTTCAGCTTAATCCGCCAATAACTTCACGTTGATACAGATTTTAAGTGCTCTTGTAGGCTTTCGCCACATTTAAGATTGAGGCTTATACTTAAGCAAAGACTTACACACAAAGGCTTAAGGAGAAAACTTAGACAAAAGCTTCGGTTTAGGCATAGATAAGCCTTTTTGAAACGTTAACTTAAACCAAAACGTGGCGACTGTGGAACGTTTTGGAGACTAAGCTTATATCTTAACCTAATTGTCAACCTGAGCCTATGCTGAAGAAGTGACATATGTTCCGTTGTATTTACAATATATACAACTTAAATTAATTATAAAAGTGTTTAGATTTGCACAACTTGACTTACGTGGGCACCAACAGCCGTTATATTTGGGAAGTATTGGAGCATATGGCACATGATTGCGTATTATATGTGCGTATGCCGTAAAAATATCAGCATATTAAGAAATATTGAATTTTGTATACTTGTCTCTTCACATTTCAAATTAGGCTTAGGCTTAGGTAAGCGAATTTCAAAACCGAAATCTGAATTCTGGTCTAAGTTTAAGGCTATAGGAGAAGTGTACATAAGCGAAATATTTATCCATCAGGAGTCAACACTCACTCAGCAAGCTTGAAATTCGATTCCTGATAGTCCCCAAGAAGTTGGGCGAACGTTGTTTGTACTTGTTCTTCCATTGCAGAATATGAAGATGCAGTCGACATTGAAAATTGCATTGCAGATCCAATCAATTCACCTTCATTTGACATCGCTTCAGGACTGATGCCAGATTCAACAACTGCTCCTGCTCCCATTGCGGTGCAAGCATCCTGCGATCCAACCACGCTGAAGTATACGGCAGTTATAAATTAACCCTTTCTTGCACGAATATTTTCAATTTGATCTCAGACCTAAGCCTCGCGTTATACTGTCTACGCTACTGTAAAAATTGTACGCACATTCGACTCCCCAAGTTCCTAATTGCAGTGTTTATAAATATGTATCCAAAAGTCACCCACACCATTGTACACCACCTGATAACAGGGAGTTGCTCTAAATGGCGTACACTTTGTCAAATAATAACACATGCACATACCACATCGTCAGTAGGTTGTAGACAGAACATCTTTTTGTCCAGAGTCTGTCAGAAGGGACTATACGTAGAGCATCATACAGAGCCTGTCCGATGAACTCCATAAAGGGACTATACAGAGCCTGTCCGAACGGACTTTGCTATGAACTGAATTTTCTGATAGCTGCGTATTTAATGTCTACTCCGCACTAAAGGGAGTTGGTGCCCACAGTTGAATAAGGCAGGGCGTAAGCAGGATCCACTCCCGGCCTGATCAAAGGTACAAAGTTTAAAACTTTCGTAGTTTGTTTCAGTCGGCAACTCTTTTCATCATGGCTAAGATAAACTCAATGTCAACCACTGTGTCCGAACAGTGTGGGTTTTGTCCCTACTGCCGTCTGCAAAGTCCAAATATCACAAAAACAATATTGTTTTGTACCGCCGTTGCAAACAAGCGAGTTGATTATTATCTACAGTAGCGTTGACAGTATAACGTGGATTATCCATTTTTGATTGGGCTATTTACTTTCGAATTAAGCAGTTTTTTTACTTTATTTCTGTGCGACTTTTTAAATTTGTATCTAAAATTGTTCGTGAGTTTGAAAACCTATGGCTAACTGGTGCAGGCTGCTATACGCATTTGAGAATATAAGCCCTTAGTTTACATTAGAATATCGAATCAGACTCGCTCAGATACAAGGCGTTTGCAGCTACTAATTGACTATAGGAGCATGACGCTTGAGTCCGAGGACGACTTCGCGACTTGTTTGAATTGTTTTGAGGATCGATACTTTTCCTAAAATGTCTCGAAATGCCGCCTGACCTTTTTTGATTTTAACAATTTCTTATTTAAGAATTCTTTCCATAGCCGATATTTTAAACAAAATGTTTTTAATTTCCTCACAGCGGACACAAGATTTCAATATCGATTTACAAACTTACATTTCTGTTCTGGTTTCGTCAATTTTAAATTTTTCTTTTTTCAACGATTTCACTAATGATTTTACGGTTTTCTTAAAAGATTTGAACAACGATCGAGTTTGTTTTGTTAACTTCATAACACGAGCGGCAGCAATTGTTCTCGGTGGAATACAAGCGGCGAAAATAGCTTTCAACGATGCTTCAGTTAAAGACGAACTGAAATGTATAAAACATAATTTGATGGTTACACCTGTTGCTTTTGAACAGCATTTAGAACCTAAATTACCAAGGTTTGGAACAGGGCCGGAGCAATAGTATAAGTATATTCCTAAGCTTAAAGCTAAAGCCTAAGCCTAAGCGTATGGATGAGCCTATTCCAAAGCCTGCGTTTAAGCTTAAGCCTAAGCCTAAACAAAAAATTAGTCTAAAGCTTAAACTGACTGTATTATAGCCCCACCGGAAAACGATCCGACCTTATTCTATACATGGGCCCAAAAATGCAAGTGCGCTGGGCACTATTTTGTACTGAAATTAAGCTTAGGCTTAACAATCATCGTCCAATATCAACTGTAATAATGAGTGTTTAAGCTGAAACGGTAAAATTACAAACGATGTCAAAAATTCAATATTTATATCTCAAATGAAAAATGATAATTTTTAGACAAAACAAATATACGAATATTGGCCAAATATTATACTTACGCTTGCGGATACAGTCGCTCCATAAGGTTGTCCATAAAACTTGACGTGAAACTGCGTAACTTTTCTGCAAGTTCAGCTGATTTGAACGACTGAAGTGCAGTTGCTGTTTTGGCAGCGGTCAGCACTGTATTATCATTAATTGATTCCGATTGTTCGATTTGTTCACTGGTTATCTCTGGGGCTGCAGGGTCAAATTCAATATTTGAACAGACGGCATTCAGCTGATTAAGAGCTCTGAAAATAGACAATTCCCGTGTTTTCCAAGCATCAGAAACATTTGATTGGCGGTCGACTACACGCTTAATGTAGCAATATGGTTCAATACATTACAAAATTAGACAGAACGTATGAATAATGCGTGGATTACGTTATACCAATTGTGCGATTGGGACCTGTTTTGTCACTATGCCCATAGCGGTACATACTAATGTTTTGCTACATATATGGGTACCATCAGAAAATAAAATATTTTGCACCGCTGGGTTTTCAAAATATTGACTTACGCACAAAAATATTAAAAATTACACTGAATATAAAGTATTCTCAAAAAATCGTATGGTACCCATATGGATAACAAACCGAAGACTTGTTATCCATAGCTACAAACGTAAGGCATCAATAAGGGTAGTAGCTTGTTAACAACCTATTCATACATGTTGTCTCTACCTCTTGTTGCACTGCAAAAAATGGTGAGTCAAATTGACTCTCTTCGAAATAGGCTCTACTTGACTACACGAAATGAGTCAAATTCGACTCCGCCAGAGTCAAACGTGCGATTCAGTGAGTCGAATTTAATTCTGATGGAGTCGAATTTGACTCAGTTTGTGTAGTCCCGCAGAGCCTATTTCGAAGAGAGTCAATTTGACTCACCATTTTTTGCAGTGTATGGATCGAATTATGTGACATGTTTGGTTCTTGAGTATATTCAACTCCAAACAATTGTAGATTTTAAACCAATGTCATATGCCAATTCATTTTTGACGGCTATCAAATTATATACCTGAAAATCACATTTTATATAAACATACTCAGGAACGGTGGCATCGTTCGAATCGTCCGCAGTTGCAGATGCGCTTGTTGCTTCATCGGTAATCAATTCCGTAGTCGTTTGTTTTTCGGCAGTTGTTCCTGGCTGTGCCCCAGTTTCAGAGTCGTCATCGTCCTGAATGTTCTCTGTCGCTTCTGCAGTGCCGCTGGTTCCTTCATTTTCTGTGCTGTTTTCATCGCTGCCGCTGTCTTCTTCTGAGCTACGATCACCACTTGCTGAATTATCCGGTAACGTGCTGGGTTTTTCGGTATCAGCTTTCTCGCTTGAATCTTGACCATTTTCAGTTTCCATTGCATCGGTTGAGCTAAAATATTAATATAACAAATAAACAATACAATAAAGATTTACATCACTTTTAATACAGGTAAACTGTATCATCTAACGGTGATTATCGGTTGTTGAGTCCAGATGCTACATTTTATCAAATATTTATCGCCTATAAATCAATACAAAATGTTTAAGAATGATTCGAATATCACGTTCAGTTGATCCAGGCACTGAAAAAACAGTTTAAGCCCATGTATACAACAGGGCCGGATCTTTTTCTGGAGGGGCTATAATAGAGTCAGTTTAAGCTTTACACTATTTTTTGCTTAGGCTTAGGCTTAGGAATAGGCTCATTCTTACGCTTACGCTTAGGCTTAGGCTTAAGCTTAGGAATAGGCTCATCCTTACACTTAGGCTTAGGCTTCGACTTAGACTTAGGCATAGGCTTAAAAATATGCTTATACTACAGTTCCAGCCCGATTCTATACATATTCGTAGGCTTAGGCTTAGGCTTAGGCTTAAGGCTTAGGTTTAGGTTTAGGCTTAGGCTAAGGCTTAGGCTTAGGCTTAGGCTTATGCTTAGGCTTAGGCTTAGGCTTAGGCTTAGGTTTAGGCTTAGGCTTAAGCTTAGGCTAGGAATATGCTTATGCTACTGTTCCGGCCCTGTTCTATACATTGGCCGTCATATATTGCCTGCGCACTAAATGTTGGATAATGATTTAGGCCCAAGAGCCGTCCCATTGTACCGGGACTTCCATAAACTGGGAGCGCAAGTTCACACATACGCGCTGTTCCTGTTCACATATGTACATCTTAATATACTTCAGTAAAAGCACTACTTAAAATACTTTAGTGTTATTTTTCTAACTTATTTTAAGTATAAGTGTCCTAAATATTCAGTCGTTTCTGAAATAATGTAAACAAGTTAAACTACTGCTGTCATTTGCTGATTAAGTAAATGTGAAACTAAGAATTTTGTGTTTGCTTAAAATTAAGTAAAACTTTGCCAAACACCGTAGTAAGTAAAACCGACATAATTTTAAGCGTATTTTAGTGACTATTCCGAGGGACAGTTTTTCCTTTTCATTCAGGGTATTCCAGGGTTGGAACCGGCCAGGAACCGGTTCGGGCCACGCTGTAGTAGGGACAGTTTTTTACTTTTCGTTCAGGGGGTCGGGGTGTATCCCCCTGACGCCCAGTTTTCTACCACCCCGCAAGATTTCGTACTGTTGAGCGTATCTCATACTAGAGCGTCAAAAGTACAAGTTAAAAAGTAAGTTCTCCAATAGTGAATAGCTTAGTGCGGCCGTTTGGGTTGCGACAGCCTCCTATCCTGCTTAGGATCCCCTGCCCTGAGAACAGAATTAAAGATAATTTTTCTTTGTAGGGAAGTTTTCTCTTATTGTGTGGAAAGTAAAAATAGATTCTATACACTGTAAATTCCAATGAATTGATTAATAAATTCATTTAGCGAGTTGGTTATTTCTGAAATAATATTAGTAAACATTAACTCACTCTGAGTTGAGTTGATTCTCACTCTGAGTTGAGTTGAGTTGATTCTCACTCTGAGTTGAGTTGAATCTGGGAGAGTTGATTAATTAACTCAGAATGAATTGAATCAACTCACAATTCCGAGTACTGATGGTCCTAACTCAGATTGAGTGATTCAATTTATTCTGAGTGAAAATCAACTCACTGAAAGTTACAGTGTATATGTGTCACGAATATAGTATAAGTCAAGAGAAATATCATCTGATTTCAGAAAATGTAAAGAACAGGGCCGCAACAGTAGAATAAAGGGTGTTCCTGAGCCTAAAGCTTAAGCCTAAGTGTATAGATGAGGCGATACCTAAGCCGAAGTTTAGCAAAAAAATAGTTACATTCATATTTGAGTTCAAATGTTGCTATATGTCTCCATACCCTCATTTGGGGGCCCATCTCTAACGGCCCCCACCCTAACCGGTTGAAATAAAAACCACCGAAGTTTCTAAATGCGTCTTGAATAATTCTACCTTTGTGTGATTGGCTTAATGGCTTCGCACTCTACCAAGACCTTAGAATAACCACCTGGCCTACAATTTGCTTAAGATAATATAATTCGCTCGTAATGAAATATTCAAAAACGGTAATGAAAACAATTTTGAAGTATTAAGACGTGAATGTGTGAATGCATCCATTGTTTTTGGAGAACATGAAGATTGTGTGAGGTTTTAGCTAAAATTTGAGCTCTTCAGCTACTTAACCCTCAATGGCCCGACAGTCTACATATGTAGACATAACCAGTTCGACAATTGATTGTTCGGCAGGTGCTATAGTTAAGAATCTATTGTTTAATTTCCATCGATAATTATTCTGTTATAGTAGTATAAAAAACTTATAGCATTGTGGGAACAAAAGTTTGCTGTACAGTGAGTCATATACCTATATAACCCGACCGTCTACATATGTAGACAGATGTTGATTTGATCATAGTTTGAGTTTTGACAAGAATTGGAACGTTTTGTTCTTACACACGGTTTTGTATGGTGAGGTAAAGTCAGGGAAATGTCAGGTTTGCATAAATTATCTTTGACTGAGGTCGTACGACGTGTATTAGAACCAAGTGATTCAGAGACAGAAGATGACAAACCGGACGACAATAGTTCAAATGACGACTCAGAATCAGTTGAGTTAGGTCAATGCAGTAGTGAAGAGGCTGCTATTTATGAGCAAGATAGTGATGGTGAATTACAAAAACAATCGGACGCATCTAGTAGTGAGTTGAGCGATATGGACGAGACTTCTAGTGGAAGTAATGTGTTTTTGTCAGCGACGGGTGTTGAGTGGCATTCTACAACACCGCCTGTCCGTGTGTTAGCTAGAAATATAATTCGCTTTCGCGAAGGCACTGCAGTAAACCCTACAACACAGTCACAAGCATTTTATCTTTATATAAACGAGCCCATTTTACATACAATTCAGCGACTCACTAGTAGGCGACTGCGGGCGCGCAATTTTTCAACGCTACCAATGTGCGAGCTGAAAGCTTGGCTTGGGGTGGTAATCAGAGCTGGTGCAGATCGCGATAACATGTCTCCAGTGGCTTCACTATTCACCAAAAACGACAGCAGGCCCTTTTACCGCTGCGCGCTGTCAAAAAACAGAATGAAACAGTTGCTGGAAAATGTAACATTCGACAACAAACTGACTCGCCGAGAGCGTCAAAAAAGTGACAAAATGGCTGCTATACGAGATGTTTGGGACCTATTTCAGTCCAACTTACGTCTTCATTATATACCGCCCGAATCACTTACAGTAGATGAACAGCTCTACGGGTATAGAGGATATGCACCGGGGCGAGCGTACATGCCGGCGAAACCTGCTAAGTACCGTTGCACAACGCATTCATTGTCATGAAACTGAACGGATATCAAAAGTCACGCAATGTTTTCATGAAAAAAGTAGCCGAACAACTAGCTCAAGACAATATGACCAAACGTTACAGTAGTGAAAAAATTTACGCAAAATCAAAGGATTCATTTATGGCTTACGGGCTGCCTCAAAAGCGAAACGAACCTTCTACATCTGGTAAACCGACCAAATGTCAGGTCACAAGTTGTCGCAAATCTACGAGATTGAGCTGTTCGTCATGTGGAAAACGAGTGTGCAAGGACCACATGAATCGCACCATAACGTGCAACGACTGTGCTTAACTGGACAACGCGCCCGCAGTGGGAGGCTGGACGGGGAGCGGGTGGAACTCCGCCAGAACACTAGTTCTGACTGTCTCAAGCCAGTTAAAGGAGGAGAGCACCCTGAGATAAGCCAAAACTAACGCTAGTTGTATTGTCTACATATGTAGACCGTTGGGCTGATTAAGGTGAAAATTTTGCCGGACCGTCGAGGGTTAAGCAGAAAAGGCAAAAAATCTCTTAAATCTGTCTTGATATCTAAACTATCCCGCTATTCCAACTGTGCCAGTGTGTCAACTGTTTCGCTGTCCCAATGGTCTCGATGTCTAACTGTCCCAACTGTTTCAACTGTCCCCACTGTCCCAATTATATTTGTTCTGTGTACTCCTAATACATTGCTGTCCCAATTATATTTGTTCTGTGTACTCCTGATACATTGCTGTTCCAATTATATTTGTTCTGTGTACTCCTAATACATTGCTGTCCCAATTATATTTGTTGTGTGTACTCCTGATACATTGCTGTCCCAATTATATTTGTTGTGTGTACTCCTGATACATTGCTGTCCCAATTATATTTGTTGTGTGTACTCCTGATACATTGCTGTCCCAATTATATTTGTTGTGTGTACTCCTGATACATTGCTGTCGCAATTATATTTGTTGTGTGTACTCCTGATACATTGCTGTTCCAATTTTATTTGTTGTGTGTACTCCTGATACATTGCTTTCCCAATTATATTTGTTGTGTGTACTCCTAATACATTGCTGTTCCAATTATATTTGTTGTGTGTACTCCTGATACCGTGCTGTTCCAATTATATTTGTTGGGTGTACTCCTGATACATTGCTGTCCCAGGACAATGGGATGTTCTTTAGCGTAACACTGGCCATGCTTTACGATGACTTAAACTGTGTCTAGAAAATATGTGATGTTTCAAAAGTCGAAAAATCTACAATCAGAACCATATATGTGAACAGATGGCGTAAACCCCCTTATGGCATCGATTCTTCGTCCGGATCATTTGCGGAATCAGTCAGATTCTTCAAATAAATTCTTGTTTTTACACTCAAAAATATGCCCGTTTTAAATCACAAATGAACGCACATGAAATATAAACTAAACATTTCTTGAGACGAGAAAGAGTTAAAGGGATAATCGGAAGAATGTTTGATCAATGTGTTTCAATGGCTCTTCAAGTAAGACTCCCATTGTGAATGAATTAGGTTAATATAAATGAAGATATTTGCGTATGAATACGCAGCGCCGATTTACAAAGAACAAGATTCAACTCTACTAGATTTTACCATGATTCGCATTCCGTTTCTGCGGTTATGGACACAGTTGACGATTGAGTATCAATTTCTTCTGAAGAATCCAAATGGTCCGTTGTCGATTGTGCAGACGATTCTGTTCGATCGGGTCCTTGAGACTCAGTTTCAACATTAGTTTCATCTGTGGGCTGATCCGTTTCTGATTGTTCAGCGTCGGGGTCTTCAGATTGTGAAACGCCTGATGATTCAGTTGTTGACTGTAATGTTTCGCTGGGTTCGCGTTCTTCAGGTTGTAAAATGTCTGATGGTTCAGGAATACTTTCATCTGTTGGAATAAACCGGTCTGTTTGCAATTTGCCAAGTTCTTCGCTAAGTTCGGGTTCTTCAGATGGTGGAACGCTTGCTGGCTCTGTTGATTCTCCAGACGATTCGGTAGGTTCGGGTTCTTTGGATTGTGAAACACTTAATAATTCATCTGTTAATTCGACCAGTTCCGATTCCGATTTGTCAGGCTCATTGCTGGCTTCGGTTTGTTGAGGTTGGGAAACGTTTGATGATGTTGATTCGCCGTATGCTTCGGTGAGTTCGAGTTCTTCCTCAGGTTCTTGTGTTGGTTCGAACTGTTCGGGACTTGCTTCAGCAGAATTTTCGATTGGTTGGAGTTCTTCGGATTGCGAAACACCTGCTGCTTCAGCTGTTGATTCGAACTGTTCCGGCTCTTCAGATTGTGAAACGCCTGGTGGTTCAGGTTTCGCTTCATCTGTAGATTCGATCAACTCTAATTCCATTTCATCAGATGGTTCAGTTGGAATTGGTTCTTCAGACTCTGATATAACTGATAACCCACTTTCAGGTTCATCGGTGACATCGACCTCTTCACTCGATGAATCAGATTTATTTTCGTTAGAGTTTTCCAGTTCGTCTGATGCAGATTCGCCAGATGATTCACTGGATTCCGTCTCTTCGGAAATAGATATTGAAGATGAGTTTGATTCACTTTCATCCGAACTTTCGAGACTTGATATAGAGCCTTGTGATTCGTTTGATTCCAATCCACTTGATGATTCGTTTGATTCCAATCCACTTGATGATTCGTTTGATTCCAATCCACTTGATGATTCGTTTGATTCCAATCCACTTGATAATTCGTTCGATTGTTGATCTTCAGATTCTGGTTCGTCAGATGACGTTGCTTCTGGTTCCGCTAAGCTGTTCAACTCTTCGAATCCATTTCCGTCAGAAGGTTCGCTTGACAGTTCAATTGCATTGCCACTTGTCACAACACTTGCTTCAGTAACACTTGTGTTCCTGGAACAACATATGTGTTTAGTTCAGTTTAATAGCATTTATACAAAATTATCTAACATTATATTGTTTTTTCTATTAAAAATACAAGTTAGTCAATTTTAAGTCTCTTAGTTTGATCGCTCACAAGCATTAAAATTAGTTCATTCTTCAAATATTCAATTATTTTCTGGTCTTAATCTTTATATTAAAACTGGAACGCCCCACATACGTATTTTTTCCAAATTGTCAGCATTATAATATTTTGTTTCCAATAAATGTTTAGGAAATATATACACGTGATTGTTCTATGAAAAAAATTTGCATGGAAATTTTTGTGCTTTCGCTAGCATTTGCGCATTTTATATCTTGGCCACCATTTGCGCTGCAATATCATATGATATTCGACATAATGTCCAGTCACTATCATTTGATTTGTTTTAAATATTCCTTCAGCTAGTTTCAATGTCCGCAGAATATCATATGATACTATTAAAACTTGAAATTTGTATTATTTGCAATTAAAACAATGTTTTCATAAAGTTCTTTATCTGAAACGCAATCATGGAAGTTAATTCAGTATTCGGAATCATGTACATAAGATGAAAATTTTGTAATTTTTACGTTCACGATTAGATATAAATCACGTATATATCACGTAAATTTTTTATTACGGATATACCTACTGAACTTGTTCGAAATGAAATAAAAGTTACGAAATTCGTTCAAAATGTTTAAAATTTAAATGCATTCGCTATTTTATCTTTCAAATCTTAGTAATCCCGGTGAATAGTTACATACTGTAATTGTGTTAACAGCAAACCAGTTTTAAAACCTTTATACTTCAATATCCGTTTTTTGTTTACGTTATTTTTTCTCACAGTTCACACACTTTGCGCTATTTATATCACAGTTTGTTTATGTTGAAGTCGAATCAACATGAGACAAAGCGTGTTTCTCAACTGTCACAGGTAGTTACACTGTAAATCAACCGCGCATTATATATTGAATCTTCAAAGCAACAAGATCCTAACACTTGAATTCAATCAGATATGCATCATCAGTAGTCCCAATAGAAAATAAACATGTAAAAAAATTTTGTAAAATACAGCTTGTTAACCATACCCTATTTCGATTGGGGGCCAATCTGTTATTTCAGCAATTTGACCATCAAAAATAGTCGTTGTGATCAAAACTCTGAAACAAATCGTCGCCAATCTCAACAAACGTCCGATCTGCATTAGGATGAATTTGAGATTTATGCTTTTAAAAATACAACTGTTTGTATGCTTGATTTTTGGAGAATTTTTGCGTGTAAATAATCACTATAAAATTATCGTATGTATTTAGCACAGTTTATGGATTGTGTTTTTACACCTTGCGACGAATTTTCTTTGAACGTACTTGAATTACATAGCTAAAAGGCGGAGAAACGACAGATCGGGCCTTTGCTGAGACTGAGTGGTTTTTAAGTTTATGCACTGCAAGCCTTGTAAGTAACATGTACTATAATAAATACCTAAGCTTACTTTAATGTCAACCAATTTGAGACGGCGTTTTTTAGTTTTTGTTGTGTGCCAAAATATTATTATATACACGAAATATTAACGTAGGATGAACAATTTGACCCATGTATAGAACAGGGCCGGATCGGTTTTCGGAGGTGCTATTACAGAGTCAGTTTAAGCTTTAGACTATTTTTTTTGCTTAGACTTAGGCTTAGGCTTAGGAATATGCTTATACTATTGTTGCGGCCCTGTTCTATACATAGGCCAACAATTGTATCAATGAAATCCAAACAGTTGTTATACTTTGGGTTAAATTGACTAATTTTATCAATGATCCGGTTGATAGCAAATATATGTTCATTATTTCTTGTAGTTGCAGTAACAGAAATTTTGTAAAAATTATATTCCAATGGATGAAAACAATGTAAATTTCAATGAGTTGATTAATCACCTCAGCTACTGTATTGACCCGAATAAGAGGGGTAATACGAGGGGGGGTCCCCATTTTGGGTCTGAATCAATAGGAGTCTGTATCACTAAATAAGAGTCCCTAAACCCTAATTAGAGTCCATAAATGTCAATTAACCCTAATTGTAGCACATAAATGACTCCAGGACCAAATAATTTGAGTTCGAAACTTTAAAGCGTTTTTAACTTTTGAAAGTATATTCCTAAGTATAACCTTTTATTATCGCTCAAACTATTGAAACGAGACAAATATACCTTTAATTCAACGGATAGTTGCAGTACCGGATATATATCAGTAATGAAGTGCGGCGGAGCGTGGGTTAAAAATAAATAACAGTCCGTAACCGAATAACAAGGTGGGGTACCCTCTGGAGAGGCCAAATAAATATCTGTCCGCCCTCTTATTCGGGTCAGTACAGTAAAGAGTTAGTATTATTTCTGATTTATTAACAGTAAACATTAACTCACTCTGAGTTGAGTTGATTCCGGGTCAATTGAATAATTAAATCAGAGTGAGCTTTATTGACTCAGAATTCTAAGTTTCGAAAGTCCTATCTCAGATTGTGTGATTCAACGCATTATGAGTTAAAATCAACTCACTAAAATTTATAGTGAATGGTAAATGAATATATAACTCGTGGTTGTTAAACGGATTTTTTAAAAAATTTTCAAACGTTTCTTTACGTAATTTGCTAATTAGCCCACAAACTTTGAATATTTTTCCTGTTTGTCTCACAAATGCATATCTACACACTGCAAATAATGGTGTGTCAAATTGATTACTTCCAAATAGGCTCTATGGGACTACACAAACTGAGTCAAATTCGACTCCGCAAAGAGTCAAATTTGACTCACTAAACCGCACATTCGATTCCGGCGGTGTCGAATTTTGACTCAGTTAGTGTAGTGTGGAAAAGCCTATTTCGGAGAGAGTCAATTTGACTCACCATTTTTTGCCGTGGCAGGCATGCAAATAGTGTTGAACGCAAAGTAATAAAATGCTGTATATATGTAAAATACGTACGGTGCTCCGGATAATTTAAACAATCCTGGCATCATCGATGTTCTGAAATATATTAAATAATCAATGTTTAGCGGTTTGTGGAAATTCGAACGCCACATTCATTCAAAATTACGGGTCTTGTTTTAAGTAGTTGGTCCATGTAAAGGTCAGGGACGGAACGGTTTTCTGGTTTTCTGCGGGACTGCAATAGAGTAAGAAGCTTTAGACTAATTTTTGCTTGGTTTTAGGCTTAGGCTTAAGCTTAGGCTTAGGAATATGCTCATTATTACGCTTAGGCTTAGGCTTTGGCTTAGGAATAGGCTCATTCATACGCTTAGGCTTAGGCTTACGCTTAGGATTAGTAATATGCTTATAATACAGTTCCACCCCTGTTCTTTACATTGGCCGTTGAAACTTATATTGTTCCTTATAGCGATATATGCAAGGTTTGCGCGGCAACTTGGGTCACGTCTTGTCACATTCTGTATATTGGGTAACATTTTGTCCGAGATGTAACCAACATGATATTCCAAAAACTGTAGTTGTCTGCTACCATCATGTTTCGGTCACGTTTTGTCTTTCAATATCATATGATCATTTTAAAAATGTCTGCTGAGTCAGTTTCTTTACTAGGTTTGCGTATGGCGGTACATCATATAAACAGACATCGTTACTATCAATCGATATTACGAGACAATGTAATATATGATATTCACCTATTTGTCTGATACTGTCACTTGACATTCAAGCACTTGTATGCTGAGATAACTTGTGTGCCCGTGCTTTATATGGTATTATCATCAAGATTTGTGCAGATGTCGAATCAACATATGACAAAACGTGACTTGACTGCTCCAGTTTTAACGTGAATCCCGCGTTTTAGAAGCATATTTTGCGGTTTTTGATGTGCATAAAGCTTAATCCTACTCAATTTTTTGTCAAATTTCTTTTAATGGTCATTATTGTGAAATTTCTTTTAATGGTCATTCAACTTTAATAAAATTAACAAGTTCCGTACGGTCTAAGACATTTTAACACTGCCTCTATAAAAGGCGTGATCTATACTTACGATTGAGCATCACAAGCTACAACAAACGCCATGTAAACCAATAATTTTAGCATTGTTACTTGCTTGATAGTTTATTACGCATAAAAATGAATTTAAATAATTGAAACGCTAACAATACACTGTAATTTCCAATGAGTTAATTAATCAATTCAGCTAGCGAGTTGGTTATTTCTGAATTAATATCAGTAAACATTAACTCATTCTGAGTTGAGTTGATTCTCACTCTGAGTTGAGTTGATTCTCAGTCTGTGTTGAGGTGACTCTGGGTGAGTTGATAACTCACAATGAATTGAATCAAATCAAAATTCTGAGTTTTATAGTAATAACTCAGACTGAGTGATTCAACTCAGACTGAGTGATTCAAGTCATGCTGAGTTAAATGACCTATAAAATGAATTTAAAGGAAACTTGAAAGAGTTTATTTCAATTTCAAATGAAATATTATAAACGATAAATTGGTCTATTTCAGACTGCACAATGCCAGAATTTCTTGTCAACTAGAAACGGTGGCATAAGGAATTCATTTCACTAACACGCTATCAAACGTGCACTTTGCCCACAAATGTCCCCTCAACAAAGAAAATCAATAGCTTGTCAGGTTTATCTTTTATCTGAACTCTATATTTTTCAATAGTGTCATAGCTTATCGCGGACAATATGGTTTCGCAGAAACTCTATTCGGACAAGACTATTTTGCAGCAACACTGCTTACGGCATTGAAATGTTTGAAAAACAGCGTAGTGGGCAATATTTTCATTTGACAGACACACTAGGGACACCGGTTTATTTAAATTTTGTCGAGAAAATTAAATTTTGGCGGAAAATTTAAATTTGAGGGAAGATTTAAATTTCGGTGGATAATTCACCTTTTGACGGGAAAATTCAAATTTTGGTAGGGGAATTCAAACTTTGGCGAAAAAATTTAAATTTTAGCGGGAAATTCAAATTTTAGCTAGAAATTCAAATTTTGGCGGGAAATTCAAATTTTGGCGCAACAACTCAAAGTTTGGCTGGAAATTCAAATTTTGGTGGGTCAATTCAAAAATTTTGGCCGGACAATTCAAATTTTGGTTGCATCAATAGTTTACGAAGAAGCAAACCCCTTGGAAAAATACTTATTTGCGCAAGGTAAATCATCAATTAGAAACTTACCATTTTTAGAGATTATACTTTATCCTAAGAGCAAAACGAATGCTAGCTTTGTCGCATAGGGTATCTTAAGACAACAAATTGGCAGGGTGTTATCCTAGGCAAACAGTACAACCACTTTAAAATTTAAAACTATAAAAATCAAAACCCACGTTAGAACACAGATTAGGGCACAAAATTTTGAACATTTTCACGATTTGAACTAAACGTCCGTGTCTTATATATGATCCAGTTCAAAACAAAATTGAACAATCAAATAAATTTAAATTTAAAATCACTGGATGAGTTCAAATAACTTACGCCAGAGATTAGCAAAATAAGGAACATTTGTTTGTTACCAAACGCACATGTTTTTCACTAGATTTGTCGCAGTATTTTTTATTCTAATTGTAATGTTTCATAGCAGTTGTTTTGAATAACAACGAATGTGTTTAAGTAACAATCCTCACAACAACAACAATAATAATAATAATATATAATAATACAGAATGCATTGGGAAATGAACGAATGTGTTAAAATACTGTTTTAAATATTTTTGTTATTTGAACAAATGTTAGGCACAATCCATTATCAAAATTCAATGTCTAGACTTTGTTCGATTAGGATTGTTTAGATGGAATGTATGGGGAGAAAAATATTTTCCTTTGTCTTACACAATAACAGCTGTGATAACAGCAGAAGCAAGTCTGTTACGTAGGCTGGATGAGTTGTAATTCAGATACGTTTATAATTATTTGTTGACGACTCGAGTTATTAACGCGTATTTGTCTGTAAGTTGTCACGAGGTACCGCAGAAAATATTGTATCTTATGTTTTGTACTCTGGAGTCGAAAGGTGGATGTCCGTCCGACGGTCTGTCCGTCCGTCCGTCTGCCCGTCTGTCCGTTCGTCTGTCCGTCCGAAAACAATCTCAGGAACTGTTGTACCGATTTTGACAAAACTTTTTGTTTGAAAGCCAATTATCCTGGGATATTAACCTCGCTTTAGAGTTTTAAAATTTTAAGCCGTTTATTAGCTACAGGCTAATTTGTAAAATTAATTAAGCCTAAATTAGGACTTCCTACATTATTGCACTAATTATTACAATTACAAGCAATCTAATTTCAGCATTAATGGGTTTTTGGGTGCGAGGAATCTGCGTAGACTGTTTACGAACCTCCAAAACCGATGATTGAGCAGTTAACTAATAGATAATTTCCATATTAGCATATGTTATAAGCCTAAATTAGGACTTTTTACAATATTTCACTAACTATTAAGGTTAACAGCAATATAATTTCAGCACTAAAGGGTTTTAGGTGCGAGGAATTTGAATAAATTGTTTACAAACCTCCAAAACCGTTAATTGAATAGTTAGTTAATAGCTAATTTGCATATTAGCGGATGTCCGCACTGACGCTTGTAAACTATTGAGCTACGCAGCTATGTAAGCTATTTGCTGCAATACGCTGTATTATTATTATTATTATTATTATTATTATTATTATTATTATTTATGTGAGGATCGTTAATGCTTAAGTGTATTCGTTGTTATTCAAAACAACTGCTATGAAACGTAAAATTTGAAGTAAAAAACATTGCGACGAGTTTAAGTCGAAAACATAAGCGTTTGGTAACAAACAAATGTGCCTCTTAGTGCTAATGTCTGGCTGGCATCAAGTTGTTATTTGAACGTAACAAATCATTCGAAATTTTAAGTAATTTGATCGTCGGATTTTGCTTTGAATTGGGCTGTATACAAAGGTAGTAAGTTCGAGCTCAACTCGTGAAAATGTTCAAAAAAAATTTTTATAGCTTCATTCAATAATACGATAATGCGGAGTTCACGTTAAAACTGGGACACGTGGGACACGCTTTGCCCAATGTTGATTATACATCAACTATAGAATTGGTCAACCATATATAAGGTAAACAGACAACATCTGAATACCATACCATGTGCTGATGTACAAAGCCCAGCAATTGCTTCAACTAAGCATACATGTGTGCTAGTGTCGCATGATATCACAGTTCATTATGTTCTTCTGAACAACTCAAAATAGAGGTGAAAAGTTAAGTTTCCTGTAAAAAAATGCAATTCCCGCTAAAATTTGACTTTTCCAGCTAAAATGTGAATTTTCCGATGAAAAACATGAGTTTTCCCGCTAAAATTTGAATTTCGAGCCAAGATGTTAATTTTCGCGCAAAAATATAAATTTTCGTGCCAAAACTTGAACTTTCCCGCCAAAATCAAAATATACGGGTCAAAAATTAAATTTTTCAGCGGATATTTAATTTTTCGGAAAATTTTTTTGTCAGGATATTTGGCAATTCTTACCGGATATTTATCTGAATATCCGGATATATCCAGATGTCCGGATATCGGAACTTAAATTATCTATTTCCGAGATCAGAAACTTGATTTTGCGTTATTTGGACTTTCGAAGTTGAATTTTTGTTTCTTAAGCACTTGCTTTAACTAGTTGCTCTTAGGAAAGTACCCTGACACACGGACTAATTGTTTTGAGCATAAAACATAAAATTCTAAAAATATTTATTTATGCCGCTGCTTCAATAGTGCTGGGTATTCGGTGTAGAAAATTGCTACTGACTAATAAATACTTCCGTTGGCCACCTGAAATTGAGTTGTTGTCTTCGTCTGATTTATACCACTGCAACAGAGATTCTATCGAATGTCACCCTTCCCTCGAACTATATATGCATGAGTCGTTCTACGAAACAAGAACGAACCACATTGAAATGTACTTCCATTAATTATTTTCACAGCTAAACAATTGTAAGATAGGAACTTTTATAATTTTATTACCGAAAACTTTCTGAGAGGAAAAATTGCAAGGTAGGGACCTTTTTACCACAATTCGTCGCCCGAAAACTCGTCGATCATCAACTCGTAGTCCGACATTTCGTCGGCCCAGACAACTTGTCGACCCGACATCGACAACACGTCGACCTCGACAAGTCTTCGACCCAGTAACTCGTCAACCCGACCACTTTTCGATAACTTAAACGACCCCAGAACTTGTTGCCCATATAACTCGTCGCCTACGTCGTCGACCCCGACAACTTGTCGCGGTGACAACGTTCGCCCTGATATCATTCCGACACCACAACTTGCCGCCCGACAGTTCGTAGGTTTCAATATATCTCAAAAAATTCTACAACTTTTAATTCCACGAAACAGAAAGCAAAATAGGCGACAGTTGTCCGGATCACGAGGCGCCGGGCGACGAATTGTCAGTGTCGGAAACATATTAGGGCGAGGGTTGTCGCGGTCGACATGTTGTCGGGATTGAGCAGTTGTCAGGGTCGGTGAGTTGTCGGGTCGAGGAGTTGTCGGATCGACAAGTTGTCAGGTAGACAAGCTGTTTGGGTCGACAGCCTAAACTTGGGAATATGTTTTGGTTGTCACATTGCTAAAAGTAATATTGGTGCAAATCTACACTCTACAAGACCGCTCTAATCTTAATATATTGGAACATAATGTCGATTTGGCTCCTAATAACCTCGCCTGATTATTGTCACCGCCCTCGGGCGGTGACTCTTGTATTTGCTCGCGGCTATTTTCAAAGAAATATGTATTATGTATATATTAGAACGTTTTTACGAAAAATTTTGGTTAAATTTACAATATTCTATGCTAGAATTTTTCACTCAAATGCTATTATATTATATGTGGAAGTGTGATACAATTTCTTTGTTTGACGGAATGTAAATGCTTCATTACAGTTCGTGCGTGTTCAGAACGATAAGAATCTTAAGTTCCATCTAAAAAATAATCGTCTGTTATGCCGTTCAGTAAAATTAGCTGGTTTGCACGCAAAATGATAACCTCATAAAAACGTGGAAAGTGTGCGGTTATAGCACATTTGTGTAGCCACTCAGTTGCTCCACTCGGGTAACTCAGCCCAACGGCACCTCGCTACCCACTGCGCCGAGAGTTCGACTGCAGTTTCAGCCGTCCGTTGAAGCATTACTCGTAGCTTCGCTTGCTGTAGGCCGCACCAAAGGTCTGTTTTAAGACCTGGGGAAGAGTAAAGTTTTTGTAGTCTATAAGTCAGCATGCAAAACGAACCAAAATAACAACTGTTCGACTTATAGTCACCTGCCCAAACCGGTTACCCTAATTGCACATAATTTTACCGCATACGTCTTCGTTCAGCGAAAATAAACGGAAAATCTACGTATATAACATTAAAAATGAATAACAACAACCATAACACTTGGAAGAGGTTTGTTGTATTGTAGAATTTTTGTTTCAAGCAAAACATGAGTTGAACTCGAGCTCCGACTTAAATCGAAGTCGACATTCAGGGACTTTGTAAAAGGCATATATCTTGAAATAGACCAGGTGTGGACGTAATTGCGCTAAAACTTATGGAATAATGGCTGGAATTCTGAAACCTTTCACTCAAGTATAACTTTATACTTAAATATTTTCTAAGCACAACGTTCCGATGGCATAATGTTAAGGCTTAATTACTCAAAGGCAATTTGTCACTAGATAACCACCACTAGATCCACAATTGTATGAATTCTATCATTTGAGCTTGATGGAGCAGAACAATTTTGGGTTTGGCCAACTCGCGGTGACCGTGCATTTGACTTTCAGTCAAATAACTTGTTTCAATTAAATTTTAATATTTTAAGGCTGGAATACATATTTTCACTTTTGTGATCTCATATGGACTTCTGCGGAACCAAAGATGTATTTTCAACAGCTCAGAAATTTTATGTTTTCATGTATATTACTGTATAAAAGCGACACGCAGAGTTGAATTGCGTGCTTTTTTGCCTTGGATGACAGGTTTAATGCACCTTGTGAATAGTTCGTGATTTCGAGTGCTCAATGAAACCACCAACTCCGCGTTCAGGTCCGTTTCCAATGACGCTTATATCGCTCTGATTCAATAAATGCAGTCGTTTTCCTTTTATTCCCTCCCAACACCACGTTAAAGCTATATTCAATAAAGCACAAATACCGAGTACAACGAATAAACGAGTAATATGCTTATGCTGCCGACCTTATTGTTCTCCGAAGGTGCCGAAAGTTCCTCTGTTAGGTGCTTTCCGCACGTCAACTACGATATACTTAACCCTGTTGTTCAACTAAGTCACTAGCTCACACCGTACAAAACAAATGCAAACGTAACGTGACAGCCCAAGTCCTCCGTAAATTCCCCAAATATCCGTAGAATTCCCAAGTAAATCCAAAATCCGACAGCCGAGACTAGCCCCGCTAGAATCGACCTATCCCAAGTAAATCCCAAATAATCCCCAGTAACCCTTTACAACATTCCTCAAGTAACCCCGGTTTCCCCTGGTACTGCCCGTACGCTCCGCGCTATGCGCTCTATTAGCGATTCCCTGATTACGCTGCTTTCACCGTACTCACATTGGAGCTACCGTGATACCTTTTCCAGTTAGATCCTATAACCCAAGTCACTCGGTCACTAACACGCAAATCAAATCGTAAAAATCTCAATAAACTGTTCAAATCCGCTAGGTGTAAATGCAAGTCACAAAGCGCCGCATTCCGTAAGTTTTCAATACAATAATGATTATGGAGGCTGGCTACCCCAGCCCCCATATTGAGCTGATTTGCATGTTTTTGTGTGTCCCGGGTGTATCAGGTACCTTAGGGACACACAACTTCCAACATAACAATAACCGATCAACAACAACAACAACATAAACCCCCCCAAACCCCTAGCTATCTAATTTGGCGCAATAGGCCAGCAAAAATATATATTAAGTGGCCACGCAGGGCCCTGAGTACTGAACCTTGCGGACGCAGCCGCCATGCATCGATTTATACATTTCTACGCCGTTTAGCAACGTCTAAGCCTAACTTAAGTTGTAAGAGAGACTAGGCGGAGCCGGGGACTCCCTTAAGGCGTGGATTTAGGTTTGGTTTTAGTTTATTTTAGTTTTTAGGTAGAAATATATTTAAGTGTGGCACAGCCACCTACAACCCTCCTTCGGCGCAGATGCCGACCCCGGCATCGAACAATTTTTATGGCCCTATTTTACTGCCTTTTTTTTTGCCGTCGCTAAAAAGCGTAAACAACAAACAACATAATATAACGATAATAACAACAATAATAACAAAAACAACAACAATTTTTATTTTCTTTTATTTTTTTAGCATAGCCAACGTCGACCCAAGACCACCCGTCGTTGCGTCCATACCCGTAAACATCCCTCCATCAGCGTACTACCGCATCCAGCACCCTGCCCCTAATAAAGTTCATCCAGCAAATGAAGCGTACCAGTACCCCCAGCACCCCGAACAATGCAATAATTAGCCCATTTCTTCTCCATATCCAGCGTCCCTGACCCTGACCATTAACGTCCACCCTCGCTAAAGTCCTTTAAAAATGCCGGCTGCGCATCGACGGCGTCTGTCCATAGTAAGCATCCACCTCTTCCTGCGACACGAAACGTCGGTCCTGCAATTGTGCCGTCGATTGCTGTTGTTGCTGTCGATCCGCACGCCGAATCTCGTTGATCCGTTGTCGCACTGTCTCCGTTTGCCGCCGATAATAGTGTCGATCGTCGCCAACCCGCGATTGATCCACATAGCCGCCAACCGTTCCCGGATATTGCTCAACTTGCGATTGAGTCACATATCCGCTCACCGTGGCCGGATACTGTTCAACCTGCGGCTGAGCCACATACCCACTAACCGTGCCTGAGTACTGCTCAACGTGTGGCTGAGCCACATACCCACTAACCGTTGCCGGATACTGTTCAACCTGTGGCTGAACCGCATAGCCGCCAACCGTCGCCTGACACTGCTCCACTGGTACCTGCCGAATCTGATACTGTACCGTTGGAGTTTCCACGGGTGGGCCCACGCCCCTCCCCTGGCTCACCGAAGCTGGACCGTACGACCCTGCTGCTGTACTAGCATACACGGCTGACGAATCATACACCGGATTCGCCTGTCTCGGTCCAATCCTACTCGACGCTGATCCCGACGTCGGACGCACATAGCCTCGGCCCTTGCCCCTTTCCGAGGCGCGTCGTTGCGAAGCTGCCCTGTGCGTCTTTGTGTCAAACCTCCATTTCCACTCACCTGCCGCATTTCGCACCCGAATATACCCCGGTGCCGGCGGCTGCTCGTCCTTTCCTGGATCCCGCGACACTGCTGGTGGCGCCGGAGTTGTAGCCGGTGGTGGTTCCGGTGGAGGCACCGCCAACTGCTGCAGCTGTTTCCAAAACTCCTCTCGCGACTTTCCTTCCTGTTGCTGTATCCTCGGAGATCGCCGGGGAGACATTACTTTCTCCCCCGCGCCCACGCTCGACTGTGGTGTCTCCGTACCACATTCCCAAGCTGTTACTTTGCCTTTACTTTTTCCTTTATGTTTCCCCGTCACCTCCTTCCACCGTTTTGACCCCTTTTCCGGCGTCACTTCCTGAATCTCATCATCCGGTACCGACTCGATCTCTTCCTCACTAATCTGCTCCGTCACCAATTGGCTCCCCGCAGATTCTCGCGCCGGTTGAGTCAATTCCCGCACCCCTTCCGTTCCCGTTTCTATTCGCGTCATTCTCACCACAGGCTCCCTAGTAATTTCGGGTTGTGCCTGTCGTGCCACCGTCTCCGTTGCCCCAGCCCGAGCTTGAGCTTCCGCCTGTGTCGGCTTCCCACTCGTGCTCGGCTGCGGCTGCTCCTGCTCCTGCGTATCCATCGGCTCGGCGCTCGGCGCTACTCGTCGCTCACTTAACAAGTAGCCCCGACAAATTTCCAGCGCCTGCCTATTCGCATCCGCGATCCTTCTTAGTTCCTCCGTTTCTTTCCTCGTAAAATTCTCTACCATATTCAACATGGATCGCCGAGTGACCTCCGGTAACGTCAATTCCGGCAGTCCCGTTTCTTTTCTATCCGCCGGATATGCAAAGGTCATATTGAAATACCCAGATAACCTTGCTGCCGCCTTCACAGTTTCAAACGAAAACTGCCTTTCCGTTTCCCGAGTCATCTCCGCTTGCAACCCGCGCAACCGCTCTTTTCTGTCCGCCCGATCTTTAGGATTGGTCGCGCGCATCGCCCATAGATTGTCCTTCTCAAAACTCCGCCTCGCTTTCCAGTACCGTTGGTTCTGGTATGCCCGAGCTGTGACCAGCGTCCTGCTCCGTTTCACCCCTTCATCTTGTGATTTGTTGAATAATTGCATAATCACATGAGACGATAGCGGTAGGAAAAAATCCGACGGAGCCCTGCCGAACCAGGTGTTCGGCGCCGTTATCGCCCGGGTTGCCACTTCTCTGACTATCCGCGCGAACCACCTCATCAACCCCTGATATGTTTCTGGCACTATATCCAGCATCCGAAATACGCATGCCGCCAGACCTCGCTCCGCATAGTTGAGGCATTCCATCCATTCATCGATCGACGCCTCCCTATGCAAGTAAAACTCATAGGCTCTTAAAGCCGCTACCGCCCAATGCGACGCCAGCTTCTCCAATATTTCGCCCGGTAATCCTAAATCCGGCCTCGGCGGATTCTCGTTTGCCTGAAAATAATCCGCGTGCAACCGGAACTGGTACCCTCCTTTATACAACGGTAAGAAGTTATGTACCGTTACGATGCCCATATCCGGAAATGCGACGATACCTCTACCTATTTTCGGTACCCTCCACGCCGGATCTCTCGGTCTACTCCGCCGCGCTGGGGATTTCGCCCCTGCTGTCGCCGCGGTCCGCTGTTTTGCTGCTGGTGCCACCTTCGGCTCACTTACCGTTTTCGGCTCGACCGCTTTTACAGCCGTCGCTCCCGCCGATTCCTCTCCTGAACCAACTTCCAAGCGTACCACCTTCGGTACCCTGCCCGCTGTCGCCGACCTCTGCCTTTTTAACACTCCTTTCCGCTGTACCGTCTCCTCCTCTGACGACGATTCCGATTCCTTCCTCTCCGCCTCCTTAGGTTTCCCGTTTCCTTGCTTCCGGACCTTGCTCGGCTCCCGCAGTTGAGTTTCTAACTGCCGTTTCTCGCCCAGCAACGTCATGATTTCGTCCATCGCCTTTTTCAATTTTGTCTCCGTATCCTTGTTTTCTTTCTCCCTTTCCTTCAACCTTTCCTCGGTCCGCCTTACTAAATCCTCTGCCCCGGATACATGTTCATGCGCCCGCTGCCGCTGATCTACAGCTGTGGCCTGCACGCGCTCCAAATGAGTTACCCGGCTCCTTTCTCGTGACAAGCACTCCGCGTAACCCATTAGATCCCTCATAGCTTTCGTCGTAAACTCCTGGTATTCCCGTAATTTACGCGCCAGCTTCATCGTTTCTAAATCCGCCTCTTTCCTTTGCGTCCAATTCTGTTCTACATCGCGTATTCTCGCCGTCACTGCCGCGTACGCGTTCTCTATTTCCGGCACTCCGAATCCGCCCGGTGGGTACATCGCCCTCACGCCGGCTCGCAGTGCCTCCACCGTTGCCATATCCCCCTGTTGCCTCTCCTCGATATCCCGCTTTATCGCTTCTTCCAGGTTCAGCATAGGCCGATGTTCCATCATAGGGTCGCTCGCTAAAGGTGGGGACGGGACCATCTCCGCCCAATGAAACCCTTTTGGCAGTGGGTTGGGCGGCGGTGGTCTCGTCCCCGGCTCCAGGAACGGTGACCCTTCCGCCGTCGACCTCGTTTCTACTGGCAACTGTGGAATCTGCCCCCTTTGATATGCTTCGAAATCTAGAACGTTCCACATATATCCCGTTGGTGTAACCGGCGCCCGAACTATCGCGCTTCCGCTGCTCTCTCCTTGCTCTCTCGCTTGTTTCCCTTTTCCTTTACCATTTCCTTTCTTCGGCGTTTCACCTATTACTGGGTTACTTGCACCGCCACTCCCCGGAGTCTCTGACCCAGCGGCTTCCTCCACCACTACTAAGTCGTCGTGGCGAGGACTTCCTTCTTCCATTTCCTCTACTACTTCTAATTCGCATCCGCCCGTTACGTTCTCCGCAACCGGCTCTCCCTGACTCGCCTCTGTTTCCGCTACCGCTCCGGTTTGGCCCGTTACTTGTGTAGTAACCGACGCCTCCATAGGCTCCTCCTCACTCGTTGCCGACAATCTGACCCCGCTCATCGCCGGGCCCAATGCTTCCATTACTCCGTCACTCGGTCCTCTCCGCTTTTTCACTTTCTTTTTCCCGTCCACTTTCTCCGCAGGCGATGTCCCCGTGGACGCTCCCCTGCTACTCGACGGGCTCGATGGTCCTGCCTCCGATGACGCCGGTTCTGCTTCAGACGCCTCGACTTCCGTTGTGCCCCTGCTAGAATCCGACGTCACTCTCTGTTTCCGCCTTTGCGCTAATCGAGCTTCCTCTGCCTCCAGATCTACGCACAAAGCCGGTGTCCTCACGACCATCGACTTACCCTTCCTAATATCCGACATCAACTCTTGTCCTCCCGGCTGGGCCACCGAAGCGAACGAGATTTGAATGTCGTCCGTTGTTTTCGGCCGTGTCGAACCGCCGTTCCCTTGCATAACTGTTTCGTACATCTCTTCCCACCATTGCCTTGTCTCTTCCTCCGGAACCACCTCGCCTCTGCTCGTCAGTACCGTTGCCTTGTCAGGACCCGCGAACGCGTTTTCATACGGCAGTTCCCTCGACGATACTGTCGGCGGATTGTAGATCGGTTCCCATTCTTCCTCCCCGCGTTGCGCCGGCACAAAATATTGCCGCCTCTTTTGTTTCTCCTTCGCCGTCTCTTTGACCGCTTCCGGTTGCAATGGTACCCAACGCACCATCCTTCTACACCATTCAGACCATTTTTCCGGCTCATCCTCCTCTAATTTCCGCACCGCGATTTCCGCCGTGCACCTCTGTACCCTCTCTAATATTTCCGTCTCCTGAGGCCATAACAACTCAATCCTTTGACTATTATCCGGTATCGAAACGTCTATTGGCTCCGTCCTTCCTCTAAATAATTGAAAGACCGAGACTCGTTTCGGATGCCGCTCGCCTTCTATTTGCCTAAATGCCTCTTCAAATAGCCGTAAATACTCTGATTCCGTATCCTGATAGTCCCTGAGCGCTAACCGTGACGCCGCATTGCGACCAATACCTACCGTTAGGCTCACCTTGGACATATCACCGAATGACTCCAGCTTTTGGTACAGCTCGAATACTACTGCCGGTCTATCTCGCTCTACCACATGCTTAAATTGCCGCGTTACCATCGCCGCTGCCACATCCGCTAGCATTACATCCAGGCTAGCATAATGTATAAACTGCAAAAATTCTTTATCCGCCTTATTCGTTTTAGGAGTGCCTTTAGCCGTATTTCGGCGCAACAGACCTAACCATTTTGACGTATGTGGGGTTTCTCCCTTATCTACGCCAAAGTAGTGTTTCAAGGTCTCTCGCAGGCTACTCGACTGAAACAACCCGTCATGTACTCGTTGTAAATCCACCGTCTGAGAATCCGCTGGAAACGCCTGTTTTAATCCTGCTTCCCACATAATCTTATGTGCCTTTTTATTCCACCATACCTTAATCTTACTTTCCTTCCACAGCAGATCATAGATCGGCTCCGGCACCTTGCCACAGAATGCTTGAATGTCCACCAAGAAGACCGCACCCTCCGTCGTTCCGATCTGAAGCGTGCGAATATGATTCCGGTACTTCTTGTCTTTCGGACCTGCCAACCAGTCATCTTCCATGTACTCGTGGACCACACCTGGAAATATATTCAGCGTAGACGGATGCGGATGAGCACAAGGGTCTACCCTGTATTGCTCTAAAGCTACCCTGTACTTATTACCTCGTTTCTCATCCCAAGAGACTCCTTCGATATCACACGACAAAATATTTGTCCTGGACGAGTCTATTATCCGGACCGCTATTTCCGCCTGTTTCTGATTAGACACTATTGCGACAAACCTAGGCTTGCCCCATTCCGTGCCTAAAGGAATATTAGACACCCAAAACTCTAACGAATGACAGGGGTGCCTTGATCTCCATAATGGTGACGACGGCGATACGTCCCTCGTCACCGGAGATTTCAACTTTGATTGCACCGGAGGCATTATTTTGCTTCTCCCGTGCCCCTTTTGCCTGTTTCCATCGATTCCGCCATTGACGCCAACTGGAACTTGTTGAAAGTCGACGCCAACCTGTACTATCCTCCGGCTTCCAATACCAACTCGAATCTGTCGCTTTGAATCCACCAGATAAAATAAAACCTTTTGCCGTTGATAATATTTGGTAAAATAAACGTTTTTAATAACAACAATATTAATAAATAATATTCTGTAAAACGAATAATTCCTACACCTTTTAACTATTGTCCTACCATATAGTCAAGCCGGTGCTTCTATGACTACGGAGCAGGACGGACAGTACCAAATTTGTTGGGGGGTTCCGCTTCCAACCACACACACAAAATGGTACCACTCCAAGCATAGATCACACTGAATCCAGTCTATTTCCAAATCGCTGTCCACATCTGTGACGTATGCACCTTTACATACCCCACATGTGGCATCATCCGCCGCTTTTTCCGTTATTTGCGGCCGGAGTCTCCTTTCATACTGCAAATAGTCTTCCACCGACCCTCCAAAGTGCTTGACCAAGGCCTTATTATACGAGGTCTCTCCTTTGGGCGCGCATCCCAAATATTGCAATTTCAAATTGGGACCCTCTATAGCCCGAACCCGAAATAATCTTTCGAATTCCGGATGAAACTTATTTGCTAGCCTTTTACCCGATAACTTTACCCGGTTTTTCATGATCACTATATCCCCAACCGTAAAGTCCCGTCTACCTGCCCGTCTGTCATAGTGCGACTTGTACTGTCCCTGTGCCCGTTGGATCTGCTTGGCTGTCACGTTCCAGGCCTGTGTTAACTGGTCCATTAAGCCATGCACTCTTGCTCCAACCGGATCCGATGCCTCCGTTACTGGCGCCATATATCTATTTTCTCCCGGTAAATCCGGATCCCTGCCATACATTAGGAAAAACGGCGTTTGCCCCGTGGACGAATGTATCGTCGTCCTATACGCGAATAACGCCGCCCCTAAGTAATCGTCCCAGTTTTTAACTCGGAGTTCCACCACTGGTTTCAAAATTTTTATTAACGTCTGATTCCACCTTTCAATCAGCCCGTTTGCTTGATGGTGATATGGCGTACTATAGGCGACCCTTGTCCCCATCCTTGCCATCTCACACTTATACAACTCCGACACAAAGGCCGGACCCTGATCCGATAGGATCACCCTTGGTACTCCATATGTCGGCACCAACTTATCCGTAATTAATTCCAGGATAGTTCGCGCTGTCTGATCCTTAGTCGCATAAGCCTCCGGCCACTTCGTAAAGTAATCCATAAAACATACGATATACTTATTACCTGCTTCCGTTGGTAATAGTGGCCCGATAACATCCACGCCCAACATGTGAAATGGAGCGACCGCCTTTATCGGTTGTAGCGGACCCCTCCTGTTTGGACCTGGTTTAAACCTTGAACACGGAATACATCTATCAATGTATTCCTGTAAATCCTTCCCCATAGTTGGCCAATAAAACTTTTTAGTCAGCTTACCATAGACTTTGTCAAATGCTAAGTGACCCCCGTATTTCGTCGAATGAGCCTGTTCCATTAACGTTTGTCTAAACAGATGCGGAACAGCTAGCCGAAATTCCATGATTTCCGCCTTCGACGGTCTCGTTTTCTTTCTCGCCTGATATAAAATATCCTTGTACACAATGAACCGCAGTTCATTCTGCATTACCCATTTCTTAATATCCGCCGGTACTTCCTCTTCCATTATCCCATGCTCGATGAATTTAATCATCCAGCCGAATTGTGGATCCTCCAACTGTGCCTCTCTCATTTGCCGTTTATCCCAGGGAGCTTCTATTTCGAAATACGTTTGCATTTCCTCCCGCTGAGCCGTTTGCTCAGTCGCGAGTTGCTCCCCTTCCTCTCCATTCTCTGAGGCTTCCTCCTCTAAATTCGGATCCACCATTTCCTTTTGCACCGTTTCCACCTGTCCTATTACCGGTGCTTCCTGTTGCTCCTGCTGTTGCAACCCTTTTAGCGCTTCAAGTAATTTTTGCTCCCTGCGCTCACTCAGTTCCCGGTTTTTCTTTTGCCTTGGATCCTCTTCCGCCCCGTCCAACAATGGAGGACGCGACATTGCATCAGCATTATTATGCTTCCTTCCCGGTTTGTATACCACCGTATACTTAAACTCCTGTAACTTCAGCACAAACCTCATCAACCGTGGTGAAAACGAATCCAGCGGTTTCATTTTCCCCAGTATCTGCACCAATGGTGCATGATCCGTCACCACCGTTGTCGAACTCCCAATCAGGTAAGTGCGAAACTTTTTAAATGCTACTACTACAGCTAAACATTCCTTTTCCGTTATCGCATACCTTTGCTCTGTTTCCGAAAACTTTTTACTTCCATAATGGATCGGGTGTTCTTCCCCATCCTCTCCTACCTGTGACAGCACAAACCCAGCTCCTTCTTGACTCGCGTCCGTTTGCAACAAAAAAGGTGTTGTATGATCCGGATACGCCAGTACTGTGTCTGCTGTCAACCTATTCTTCAATTGCTCAAACGCCATTTGACAATCTAGATCCCATTGATTCGTGATTGATTTACCTTTCTGGTTCCCCTGCACTAATTGTGTCAGCGGACAAGCAATCACTCCATAATCCTTTACGAACTGCCTGTAATACCCGGTCAGGCCCAAAAACGACCTTAATTCCGTCACCGTTTTTGGCACCCGACACTTCCGCACCTGGTTCACTTTTTCCTCATCCGGTCGCACCCCTCCGTTGGACACTACATGTCCCAGGAAGCGTACCTCTTTCTGTGCAAACGTGCATTTCTTACCCTTTATCTTTAACCCGACATCCCGTAACTTTTCAAATACCTTTTCCAGGTCCAAAATATGTTGATTAAAGGACCTCGAAAAAACTATCACATCATCGAGATAGCATAAGCATATCTCCATGAGCAACCCTGAAAACACCATTTGCATCATCCGTTAAAACGTTGCCGGGGCATTTGTCAACCCGAACGGCATCACCCGAAACTCAAAAAGCCCTTCGTGGCAGATGAAAGCCGTTTTTTCTATATCCTCCTGTTTCATTTGGATCTGCCAATACCCCGATTGCAAATCCACCGTTGTAAAATACTTTGCTCCCCTCAACGCATCGATGGTTTCATCGATCCGTGGCAATGGAAAGCTATCCTTTTTTGTTACCTCATTTACTTGCCGGTAATCCACGCAGAACCGCATATTCCCGTCTTTCTTTTTAACAAGAACGACCGGAGACGCCCAAGGGCATTTAGACGGTTGGATTACCCCTTCCCGCAACATCTTTTTTACACAATCCGTAATTATTTGTCGCCTTGAGTATGCTGCGCGTCTTGCCCGTTGTTGAATTGGTGTTCGCGTCAGCATCTCCATTCTATGTGTTACTATTCCCGTCGAGGCCCAGAGGGGTATCCTCTCGGCCAAACACATCCTGATTCTGCTGTAATAATGCTTTTAAAATCCTCAACTGGTTCCCCTCATAATCCTTTTCCTCCAGCTCTACTTCCTCCGGTAATATAATTTGGTCATCCCTTGATGACTCCACTTGACCCAGTAGCCAGTTGACAAATTCGTCAGTCTCGCTCGAACCTTGTTCAACCTGGGAAGCTGTTACCTTTCCCACGTTGGGCATCACCTATTCCAGCTGGGGTAACCGTTCCCCTTTGGTTACCTTTATACTAGCCAACGCCTCTTCTTCCTTTACCACGACTGACACCATTTCTGCCTGGTCAGCCCTGGCTACCAGCAACTCCGTTTCTTTTTTCCAACTCCTCCGGTACCCTACAACATACCATCACTGTCATCTCCGGAGG